>OMNW01031065.1:0-11157 GCA_900303245.1 Selene dorsalis | reverse complement strand
GGTGGGCCGCTAGAAGACTGCCAATTTAAACTATGCAGACAAAGTGCCAACAAGATTTCTTTGAGTTGCGTTCAAGGCATAGTTCCTCGTTGCTAAATCACAGTGTGAACAGCGCGTGTACTTCCATATGACACATATGACACCATCAGCTCCGACTCAAAAGTGAGAGAGATTTTCTAGATTTATATATAATCTACATCAAAATATTGGCGATGTAAAACAAGGTGAGAAAAACATCTTCCAAAACATCAGAGGGGACTCTTCTTCTCAACACCAACAATAAGAGTATACGGCATCAGGTTTCCATTTAATCAGATGCTTATGGATACATAAGCAGGATGGCCGCCAGCTACTTGTGTTTCTGCATCTACGGCTCAGCTTGAGTCCCACTAATCTGGAAGAAATCAAAGATTAGCATTTTTGAGAGGTTTGCATTTGCCTCAAAGACCGCTGACTCAGATGTTCCCCAGCCCTCCCCAGCACTCCAGAGACAAATCTGTCTGGCACATTTCATATTCCTCACTACAAATAACTGCTATTTTTTCAGAGAATGTAGGTTGCCGCTGACATGTGCCAAAGTTGAATTGATGGGGACACCAACAATTTGATAACAGGGGCGTGACCGATGGGACGATTTGACTGTGCATTGAGATTTTCAATGTAATGAAAATCATTCTTTACAGGGGAGCATTTCAGCACTACTTCATTATGCGAACCAAATGGCCCAGTCCTGGCAAAACAAGATTAATCACTGTATAGTCTTAACATGTAAAAAATTAAGAGTAAAATGACGTTGCCTTGATGTGTTCAACTCTCTCTCTGTAGTTCTCCTGCCAAGATCAAGCTGACCTAGATTCTATTATTTCTAAATTTTGCTGATTTTCCAACAGCAGGTAATTAAGTGTGATTCTTCCACCTTGTTCAATGGGGCCATGGATGTTTCAGAGTTGGCTGCTGAGTCAGATGGGGTGGCGATATGCAGCTAACTGAGATCTAGGGGCACATCTCAGTGCTGCTGCCTTTAGTGTGTGTGCCAGCTGCCTGCCAGAGGCCCGGCCTCATTAGCTGAATTACAGAGATCAAACAGAGAGGCCGAGGAGCAGAAGAAAGAGAATCTGCTGTCCCTCTCCAAGAGGATGGGATGAAAGGCACACAGACAGTGAGGTGGGGGCAGCACAAGACATTGTGTAACTGGCCCTGAGTTCGAAGGGTGGGTTCTTTGATTCCCTGTCTATTATAAATGAAAAATGTCCAGCACTTTGATGAGCCTGCACAGGTCTTACTGCTTACTGATGTACTCCACTGAAGGAATATCAGTCCTATTGTGTCTTTGAGAACTACCAGCTACAGTCGCACTGTTCTGACAGAACAGATGATACACAAAAGGTCTAATTTAACTTTTCAAGAAGTGATTTGGTGCATTTCTGTCGGAATCCTAATTTGATGGTAAAACCACATTTTGTTTCTGACATTATTCTGCTTTTTTTGTTTGTTTGTTTTGTTTGTATGAGATTTTAGAGGCATATGACTAAGAAAATCTGCTGAGTCTTGAGTCAAACCAGAATGATAACACAGATACTGCTACCTGCTTTAGCAATTCTGCTCAGCGAATGACATTCAATTTCAACCCTTGTCTTCAGTTCACCTGGAGCCTAACAAGACACAGATGAAAAATATATTGATGCCTTTTGCGTATACAATAGATGGTTCGCACTCTGCTTTGTCGAAGAGAAAGGGTCAACTTGTAGAGTTTAATACCTCCCAGTGTTACAAGCAGAAAATTCTTTCTGTACCCCTCAGTGCTGCAGAATTATATCCAAACCAAAAGGTCAAAACAGCATGAAAATTGTGTCTTATCTCCAAACCCTTTCATCATTTTTCATTTATAGCCTAGGTGTCCTTCCACTGGTCACAAACAGTCAAGGATATATAGCCAAAATTATTTTAGTCTTGAATCAGTTTATTGCCAGCTGAATAAAATTCTGATTTATTCACAACTGATTGATCCAGCCTTGGACTCCCCATTCAAATTATGCTAGTCAATGCCAAAGAGAGAACATGCATAGTGTATCAGCTGAGAATCGAGATAGGTAAAGCTTACACTGATTGAAGGTCAACAGGGATAGAAAGTGCAAATCAATAAATATGGCTATGCAGCTGAATGTTGAATACACCACAGCGTTTCTTGGTGAGCTCAAGTTCTGGGCAACTCCACATAGTGTGAATGTGTATTGATTTAATCATCATTTAACTCTGCCTGTATGTCACTTAGATGTGCACATAGCAGTGGACCACATACACATAATAGATTGTGCCTTTCAGGCAAGTTTGCAATCCATGAGCTAATTACTTCAGATTAATTTGGCCCGTCTAACTGATTTTGTACATTACACTGCAGAATAAGAGACTTTTGGACCCCCGGAGATTCAACAACAGAAACCCTGATGAAATTTGGGAGATAGCCAATCCATCACTGTTGTTGAGGTTAGAGAGACTCGTTTGAATAGCAGAGGGGACAGCAGTGGCTTTAGAGAAAGATTTCATTAGGGCGAGAAAGACAAGATGGTGGCCCAGACCCTTTGGGGATAGGGTGAAAAGCCCACTGGATGGCATCATCACGAGTGGGGTTGACAGTTTTGGGTTAGACCATCTTACCAATAAAGACACTTCCCTAATTAACTCCTGACTTGCTTTAAGAAATGTAATTGATGAGATAATTGGATGGTAGTAGGGGTCTCTGGCTAATTACTCCTTTGGAGGGTTTTTAGACTTAAGAGGTGAAATTGCTCTTACAATGAGCAGTCATAGAGGCGCTAATGCAGGGACCATAAAATCAGCTAATGGATTGTTTTTAAGAAAATGTGCAAGCACATCAGAATTACAAGCATCACAGCAAACTCAAGTTATTTAACATAAAATAACAATCTCAGAGCTCCATTGGGGCATCCCTAAATATGGTAATGTGATTTCAATAGCTTTATTACATTATCAAGTATACATGCTACAAAATAGTGTTTTAGCCATGATGACACTGTGGTTATATGGTAATGGTGGGTGGTTGTCTCAGCAATTTTTGAATCAGCTGCTATGCATGTTTAAAGCTACTGACTTTAATGGCTTTTCCTCTAGTACCATCCTGAGAGATATCGCATCACAGTAAAATACATGGTGAACATGGTAAACATTATATGGTCAATAATCGTTTGTAGGTGTGTGCTTGCAAATCCAGGCTTTTCAAAAGATAATGTCTGTGGCTGAAATCAACACGTTCAAAGCAAAACTTCCCACACAATAATCGATAGCTGCATAAACAGTTCATGTTGTCGCACACCCTGCACAGAGAACAGCATACCTACACTAACATGATTATATGGATGCAACACCCATACATCACCTTATATGAAGTTTAAATCTTGTAAGCTCTCATATACACTCAGCAAGTACCTCCTTAGGAGCTACATTTTAATTTCTCTGCTTTGTGACATGGATTCCACAAGAGATTCTGCTCCATGGTGGCAAGTAGTCTCATATCTTTTCTTCAGATTTGTCAGCTACAGGTGCTCTACTGGATTCACATGAATTCATTGTCATGTTCATGAGACAGGTTTGACACAACTTTTGCTTTGTGACGGTATAAAATGGCAAATAAAAGCCATAAATCATGTTGTCTATACTTTGTTTTATGTGAGGACAACAGGAAGTAGCTTCTGCTAAATCTGTTGCGCACATCTCTTCATTTTTGAAATGATTAAGTTGCACACTGTCCTTGTACCCAGTAAAATAATAAAAAAAATACAGATTCATCAGACCACACTTTACTCATCCAGTTCTCCAGATTTGGTGGCACTGTGTCAACTGCATCCTCAGATGTTGTTCTTGGCTGACGGCAGTTTACTCTGTCATGGCTGTCTGCTGTTGTAGCAGACTCTCGTTCATTTGCACTTGGAGATGCTTTTCCACTCACCACAGTTGTGCGAGTGGTTATCTGAGTTACTGTAGCCTTTCCATCAGCTCCAACCACTGTGGCCAGTCCCCTCTGTCCTCTCTGTTCTCTGACGTCCGCAGAGCTGCTGTTTTTTTCATGCAGTTCTGAGTAAATTCCAAAGTATTAAGTGTTAAATCTCAGAACATAAACAGTTTCAGAAACACTCAGATCAGACCATCTGGCTCAAAAAACCATGACACAGTCAAAGGAACTGAGATCACATTTTTCCTCCATTCTGTTGTCTTTTGTAAACATTAACTACAGTTTCTGATCTGCATCTGCATGACAATTGGCAGCATGAATAAGTGTAAGTGTACTAGTGTTCCAAATTAAATACTTGAGTAAATGCAAGTACAAAAATAACTAAGAATAAAAAACAACAGAAAGATAACACGTAAAGAATACTTCTTGATGATTATCTAGATGCAGTGATCTCATGTAGGAGATCAATTTGCACTCTAAACAGGAGTTTTTGATGAGCATCACCACTTCTCTTGCACAGAACAGCAACACTGAGACTAAATTTCCAGCCTCTCTCAAATATCTTGCAACAGATGACTTCAAATCTTCAACTTTCTGCATATGGCACTCCAACAAGCATGTTGTAAGGGGTCTACATTTTTTCCCAATGTGGTGACATGCAATCACACCAACAGATGTCCAGCTAAGACAATGCCTGATGCTGGAGCTATTGCTTGTGGTTTGACTTGTGCTGGCTTTCTTACATTTATCAGATGACACATGGCTGCAACAGGAAAGAAGTCGGTGATTCTGTCTACACGCAGCTAAATGGAAACAACAACGAGGTCGAAGGAGTACATTCTTTGAGCTTCTGGTCCAAAATCATCCACAGTGGAACAGATGCATTTCAACCTCAAAAATGGAGGATAGGATGCCATCTTCTCACAGAAGCACAATGGAAACATGTGGCATGAAGAAAACTGTTCATGTACATTGGACTATATAAACGCAACCCATCAATACCACATGAGACCGCAGATAAGAGTGAACTGATTATCAAACTGAAAGAGGCTTCACAGGCTATTATCTGAGATTTTTCTATTTATGTCAGTAGAATCACAGGGTCTCAAAATTCTGCTGATAACAGTCTTTCAACTGAAAATTGTACTTCTACAGATCACTTTTTTTTTCCCAATCACTTTTTTTCCTACATGAAATAAATGTATTCTTATTTTATTTGTAGAGTGTCTCTATTATTTGTCATCTGGTTAAAGTTGTAATGTGTGAACATGTTGCCATGCTAGTTTTAGCATTTAGCAATGAAAAGGATAATTTTCTCACCACAGTACTGTTAGGCACAGATAACAAGTCCTCACACTGTGATGAGGTGTGCGTACCGTGCAAAAGATGAAAGAAGCTCGTGATTCATGTAATTCTGAACACAGCAATACATTAAGCAGGAGCCTTTGAATTGCACTTTTACTTGTGTTCAGTCCTTGAACAGAAAGGTTAATGTTTTACCTTTTCATGTATCTCGTATACAACTCTCATTACAAGGAGTCGATGTTTGTAAAGAGGATGAGAATATGTTAAGCATAGCAGATTCAGGCAGAGTGAAGATGAAGCTATTCTGAACGCTTCAATTGTATTCAAAGAGAGTTCCAGACAACTATGCTCCACATGGATTTATTGTCCCTGGGGAAAGGGACAGACTTCATTGCAATCTCCTTTCTCATTTTACCCACGAAAGGTGTTGGCAGTGCTTTGCATCTAAAGTACCTTAGAAATTATCAGTGTTACAAGATCTGACATTAAGAGACACAACTTAAAGATCACTTTAAAGACCACTGAAGGAAATGGACAGTTACGAAATAAAGGTTTCATGTGGTGAAAACCGCTGTGAACCTAATTCATTCAAATGGCGTGCCTCTGCAGAGAATATTAAAATGGTGATCTTGTCGAGCAGTAAATAGTAAATACTGCACTTGTTTTGTGATGCATTAAAATCCACTGTAAATCCAGAAGAATTTCACTCATAACTGGGTCACACATCAAATCTGCAAACTAAGCATACCTAGCGAGAAGCCTCGAAACGGTTGAGAATTCCAAAACAATCACGCGATAGCAAGGGTAAAGCAGGCTTGTTATCTTTGCTAATTCATAGCTTATGAATCTTGGAGAAAGATTTAATCTTCAGTCATCTGTGAGCCTTTTCATCCCTTGATCTATCATGTCCTAAGTCTATTAGTACAGTGAGCTGATAAGAGAAATATGTCACAATGTTGTGACAAAACGCTCGGTACAGCTTTCAAATCTGAAATGCTAACTTGATTTGAGACAAAGTTGATGGTTTAAGTGAGGTTTTAGCTGTCAGAACAGTCATTACAGCCCTTTCACAGATCTCTGCATAGTTATGCCAATAAGGATATTAAGGAAATGCAAATGCATCACCATGCTTCCTTACCTGAGGCAATGCAGCCTGCTCTGTTTCAACAGAGCAACCAAAGCGGAACTGCTCACTCTCCCCTGAGTACAACTGCAGCCCATGGCAATCACAGGACTGTAGCAGTGAACCAAATAGTAAACTGAAAAACGGACACAATAACAACCCTTATCAATGCTCGTTGTTTGTAGTAGAGTCAGATTACTTCTGTGTGGTTAAAAGGAATTCTTGAACAGATGCGCGCTGGCTTGTTATTCCTCATGATCTGAGTACAAGATCAATATTATCCTCGAAAAACATCACTCATGCTTTCAAAGGGAAGAAATCTCCATATTGGAAAACTCTGTCTTTGGCAATGGATTTTTTCAGGCTGACATTGCCATTCATACAACCATGCCACTAGCATGGCTAAAAAAAACCCACCACACTTTGACATAATGCCTCCCAAGGCAGAATGCAGGCTTCTAATGCATTCAGGATGCATTATACATTTATGTGGGCTGAGGGTCTCAGTAAAACCACCACTGTGTGGGGCATTTAAGCTAAACTGAGAGCAGCAGTGAGGTTCCTATCACTGCATGGAGCCAAATTTTTCACCAGCCATTTATCCATATTTGCATAACCTTCTTTTTTGCCATGGGAAACTTATATCAAAGGTTTCTAGGAACATTTTGCTTCAATGTCTCTGTGACAGAGAGAAAGGCAGAAAGACAGACTGGAGGAAAAGGGGTCGGGACTGATTGCACTTTTTGTTTTTTTTTTCATAACACAGTGTTGAGTTGAAACTCACAGCTGCAGTATATAACTGGTGAATCAGTTAAACTTACACAACATGAAACGGCTTGTAAGGATCTGAAATATGACACACTTAAATTTCAAAGAGAATGTTCATGCAGTTTGTGTTTACTTGATGACATTCTTGCATAATGAAATTAGATTAAAATATATATATATATGATCCTGACTGGAACTCCTGACCACTCTAGCAACGCAGCAGAGTCATTTGCAGGATTTGCTATTTGCATGTTCAGCATCCCAACAACCAACACAACTGCACTCAAGGAGACTTGAGAGACTTCCATCTGTTATCTGCTGATACACTGCTGCCTGCTTGATAATAAACTTTAAAAACCTGCTTCATGACACCATCCACCTGATCTGTGAACTTTACAAATTATGATCAGCAGTGAATACCAGGTTAATAATGAATACCAAGACTGCAACACAGATTTGACAAAACTGTCAGAGAGGATGTGATCGCCCACAAAAACGTGTCAATCCTTTCCCTGATGTGCTGTTTTTGTTCTCTCTCAGCTCCTAAGAGAAATATCTAACTTATGCTACTATTGGCTTTTCCATGTGTCTTTCTTGTCTTTTGATCATGTGCTGAGCAGATAGTGTGGTGTAAAAATTTTTATTTCACTGAAAACAACTGCCTGCTACAGCAGCCTTGGATCTTCCTGTGAGATGAGAGCATGCATGAGAAAGTTGCAGCTGAACAGTTAAACAATAAGATGAAACTTGCTCTAAAGCTCCATAAAACTGGGTGAACTGTCTGTAGGTTCTTCCCTACAAGCTCATAGATTCACATTATCATATCTTACATATCATTGTTCTACAGAAATGTAAATTATAGCAGCTTTAAAGTCCCTATCTACACCAACTGTGTGTTTGGCTGATATGATTACGAAGTTTACAAAGGCCTCTCTTTAGCTGCAATCTCCATGTTAACGAATGAGAAAAATGGAGATAACGTGCTTACACTGCAGATGCACCAGTCCTTTAGAACTACAGTATGCTGTGTTATCTATATATTGTAAATATCAAATAACAGCGTGTTTCTTAGTTGCAAACTATAGCTATATTTCATGTATATTCTGGCTTTGTCCCAGTATTGTTACTTTAGATTTTCTGTGTTTCCTACAAACTTCTGACAAACAAAGTAGTCCTGAAATCAGATTCATCAAAGCTTAATACAGTTTTGATCTTAAATTCTGCAAAGTCTGTCATACACCATCTGGAAACCCCTGTAGGATACATCCCAGAGGCCCTTGCAGCAGACACAGCTGGAGGATTACAGATCTAAACCTGTCGAATCATGCTGCTCTTCTTCCTCTCCAACAAACTCCTGAAACCTCTGGCTCTTCAATGTAAATTTTCACATTGGTGGTCAGTGGGCAAGTCACAGCTCCATTCGTACATATTTGGTTGTTCTCATTCATCTCACACAGTGGGTATCTGGGTTTCTTGTCTTCCATTAGTGAGTGGCTCATTTTAAAGTAATGAAAGACAACATGTGAATCAAACTCATTCATGTTTCTGGCTGACTTATTCTAAAACAACAATCCTGCAAAACGGTATTTAGAATGGTTTTGAGAAAAGCATAAAAGATACAATGTTGACTAAAATCATAATGAAAGACAGCATCAACATATACCAAAACTGAACTTCCTTAAGTAACTGCTTGAGACTGGTTTTGGTCTCTCCTCTTTGCCTGTCCATGGATTCACTGTGAGTAAGGCTGAGTCAGGCACTAGCAATGTGGCGACAGGAAGAGGTCACTCTGAGCTTCAAAACCACACTTATATAAAACTATGGATGACATCACAGAGGTGACAGCAATATCTAAAGTAGGTCTGTTTTAGTAAGTAAGTTTTATTGCAAGACATGCTTAAAAGAGGCTTACTTCATGGGCCCAATCCCGATCATTAATCTCCCACACAGTTTTGGTGTAACTTGGAGTCCTTCAGACGATATTTAGATCCTTTGGCGAATGGGAGTGATGGGGCATTGACAATGTAGCCTCTAAATAAGGCATTATCTGCCGCGACACTCGTTCATTTGACCAATATCTTGTTATGAATCTCCAGTACTATTCCCCTGTGAGTTTGCAGTGGTTCGGGGTTGTCTTGTTATTGTCATCCAAGGGTTCTTCATGGGGTTTTTTACTAACATCAACTACTTCCATGACGTCGCAGCATGGCTCATTCACTCCATGCTCTGCAACAGTCGGCTACACGGAACTTGCTACTGCTAATAACATGGCTTGTTTTTTCGTATTTCCAAATTGTCCAAACAAAATGACAAGTTGGATGAAGTTCAGCTTCCACAGGCAGAGCATGCTGAGCTGTGCTGCAGTGGCGCACAGCAGTGACATCATTGAAATAGTTAGGTTAGTAAAAACCCATGTAAAAAACCCCGAATGACAAGAACAAGGACACTCTGCAAGCTCACAGGGGAACAGCACTGGAGATTCATAACAAAATATTGGTGAAATGAAGGAGTTTCGCGGCAGATAATGTCTTATCTAGAGGCTGCATTGTCCATGCCTGGATCACTCCCATTATATGGATATACACGGATCTCGAATGGATCTAAATATCGTTCGAAGGACTCCAAGTTACACCAAATTTGTATGGGTGAGTAAATGAACGTATTTTGTGCTAGAAATAAGGTCCAGGTTGCAAAAAACAGAACTTCACCTTTAAAACAAAAGCGAGAGTAGGACACTCCATCTCCACCATTATGCACTACAGGTAAGCTGTATATGTACATAGATGCATGAGAGCCGGCTTTATAAACTGTCAGCACATGAATTTTGTTGGAAAAAGTCAGCACTTTTTCGAGAGAAAATTGATTTTTTTTTTCTCATTATTTCAATACAGCAACAACACAAAAAGGCTTTAATACACAGCACTTGCATGTTATAATACCAGTGAGCTGTGCTGTCAATGCTTCCACTCTCTGTAGAGCCTATCATAATGAATTGCTGTAGGAGTTCTAGCTCCCGCATGAACAAAAGAGTCCGTTTTAAATATCAGACGCTATTTAAAGCTTTTGCAATACAGCAAGAAGTCCAAGCTCTCCATTCAGACCTCAATCACTTAATCTTTAATCTACTGTACTCTGTCACTGGAAATTTCCCTTTTCCACGTCCATCAAGACCTTTGCTGAGCACTCACTATTCACACAATCAATCTCATCACTCCACACAAATGTAGGCATCCACTGACAAAATGAAGGGGTGTTTCAGAGTGAAAGTAAAAAAGCTGACTTTTTGCTTTTTTGATTTGCTTTTTACCTTCCTTGGGATTACTGTAAGGAGCAGGTGCTCAACAGCTGAAAAAGCAATAATGCAGGGTGCACGTCACAGCTCACACAAATGAAGCAATGCACCCATGAAAATGTCATTCTGACACACACACACACACACACACAGACACACACACACACACACACACACATTCCTGTATGCACATCATAGTGAGCTCCAGGTAAGTGTGGAGATGGAGTGAGGACCATCCTTTCTACTACATTTAGAGAGAAGTACTTGTAACTTTCCCCACTAGATGACCCCTTGATTCAATGTCCCACCTCAGATTCTTTAAGAAACAAAGTGAAACAATCAGCATTAAAACACACGACTAGTGAAGTGAGGGCTTTTTCATGGGCGCCATTTTGGATTAGTGTGTGGCTAGACTTTTTGACTTATGTCACTTTTCAAGTCTTTGAAAAGAAATTAGCCAGAGTTCAAAGCCATGTAAAGTCAAATACAGCAGATGTCGTCGGAAGCGTCGGAACATATCAGTTCTTGGTCCCTGTCTGGATCCTGGATCTTGTCCCGGTCCCGGTTCCGATCCCGGTCCCGATTCGGGTTCGGGTCCCGGTTCTGGTTCGGGTGCCGGTTCCGGTCCCGGTTCGGGTTCGGGTTCGGGTTCGGGTCCCGGTTCGGGTTCGGGTTCGGGTCCCGGTTCGAGTTCGGGTCCCG
>OMNW01031063.1:0-10646 GCA_900303245.1 Selene dorsalis | reverse complement strand
TTACTCCTACTCTCCAGCCGTGGGGTCAGGCAGTGGCAGCTCCTACAGTCTGACAGGAGAGGGCCGTATCACAGCTGTACGGGTGTGGGAGCGCTACAGCAACTACATCTACGGGTGAATATCAAATATATTTCATCTGGTTTTGCAGTTTTCATTATGTACATATAGGACACATCCGGATACTAATAATAGATAAATTGTAGGACTCAGTGTTATTTACAAATGATAAGACAAAGGTCAAGGCTGGTGTCGTTCTATATTTTTCTTATTGTCACCAAATCAAGAGGCGACAATCGACAGTGCCAACAATAAATAGTAGATCTTTTGCTACTGTTGTCAACTGGGGTTTAAAATGGACAAGTGTCATATACACATTTAACATAACTCCTTCACTGTGATTCATTTTTTCTATTTTTCTTCTGCAGCTTCCAGTTCCGTTATGGCTTCATCTGGTCCCCCGTTGTTGGCTCCACATCTGGTCAACCCCAAGAGATACAGTTGTTTGATGGTGAAGCCATCATGCAGATTTCTGGAAAGTATGCTCACTACTTGCAGTCTGTGGTGTTCGTCACTAACAGAGGCCGATCGCTGCAGGCAGGCCAGCCCTCAGGCCAGTCCTTCAACATGTACCCCACCAACAGCCAGGCTGAGCTGCGCTTCATCAGTGGCCGGTTCCATGGAGGCCTCACCTCCATTGGAGCACACTGGGGGATTGTACCAAACAACAACACTGAGTTAACTGGACATTAATAGACCTGATAGAATCACAGTCATCAATGTATGCTCTGTAGGAGCATTTCCATAAATGTCTGATCAATTGTACACATGTTTAATCATGTTTGATATTCGCTCTTGGTTTTGGTGTTATTTTTGCATCCTGATTTTATTTTCTTATGATGCTGGTGAACTGTGGTGAATAAAGTCAAATCAAATGTTCATTGTCACATGTTGATTCATTATGTATTACAGACAAAGAGACAATTAACTATCCGGTATGAAAATACAGGATGGCAATACATTTTCATACGGTTGTGTATAAATAGCTGAAGGTGACATCTTGCTCCATACATTAGTTTTACAGTCGGTAGACTCTAGGGGATTAGTAATGTAATGAAGTTAATAAAAGTAATAAGTTGCCAGTTTGTCACATTTGATTTGTAATTCATTGTTTAAAGTTTAGGGGGAGATTCATTCTCAACATGAATTATGTCAGGTGTCGGTCTTTAAATATTTGTGGACTTCCTGATTTATTTTGAAATCAGTATTCATTCTTGTGTAGTTTCATCACTTCCAGTCAAGTCCCATTATTCTTTTCCTGCCAGTAATCACCATACCTGTTTCCGCCTGTATTTGAAGACATACAATGTGAAAATTTCTCCCAACATCAGTGTAAGAAACAGGTACCATCTCCCTCTCATTGGTTTAGCTTTGAACACTTACAGGGCGCCACCATTTTCAGAAGCTGGCCTTTTGTAATGCTTACCATTTGGTGTGCGTTCATTAAGGGTAAGAGTGAAAGATGGCCATCAACACCCCCAGTGGACATTATGAATATCTAATGCCTTTTGGCCTCACTAATGCCCCTGCTGTTTTCCAGGCACTTGTTAATAATTGAGGGATGTGTTAAATTGTTTTGTCTTTGTGTACGTGGACAATATTCTTATTATATCTAAGACCAAGGAGGAACGTGTTGCTCACGTGTAGCAGGTGTTACACTTTTCCACCTTGACGTGAATAAATTCTGGAGGAACCGGTGTGAGTTACACCAGTCCACTGTCTCTTTCCTGGGGTTAATAATCTGCTATGGGACAGATGAAGATGGATCCTGAAAAGATCAATGCAGTCCTGAACTGATCAGTCCACTCAGACCACAAACAGCAACAACAGTTTTTGACATGTTGCTTTGAATGTATTTTTTCATTCCTGGTGACTGGTGTTTCTGATGTTTTTGACTGGTCCTCCAGGATTTCTCCCAGTGCTCTCAACACTTAATCAAATCAGGAAGAGTTTACAGTGCAAACAACAACAAAATTAGAAATGGACTTCCAGTGTCCGTGCTCATGCTTGTGGATCAATCTGCCATTTATCTTTATACTGGCAACATGTTGCGTTTTTGCTTTTGCAAGATTATTTCCTACTGTATGTTGAAGTTTATGTACTTGTTCTGAAACACCTGGATGAATGGTGCTGTCTATGGTGCTGAATCTTGGCATTAACCTTTTATTTTATTCTGTAACATCACATGTAATAACAGAAAAACTAGCTCTTCCCTGGATTCATTCCAGCTGTGGAGAAGCAATTCTGCCCACACCCAGTCTCATTCCACACGCTACATTTGCCTTTTGACGTCCAGCATTTCATATTTCGTATCACAATGTGGAACTTTAGAAAAGATATGAAAAATGTATTGCTGCATCAGCTTTGTCACTTTTTGTGTGCAGTCCATTTCAATCACATAATATGCATTAGTTAATATTCTCAGTTGGCCTAAGCTTGCATTTTCTCTTTCATCACCACACCTCAGTCAACCCATAATACCGCATTTTTTTCCAATCACTCACACACGTCGGGGTGTCTACTTTAGGAAAGGGGAGGCACCAAGTTCTTGTATATTATTTTGAATCCATGTCAACCAGAAAGAAGAATTGCATCTATGTGCTCAGGAATGTGACAAAACTCATATTAGAAGCATGTGTCTGTCCAGCTAGGTAAACAGCACTGAGAGGAGGTAAAGCTACACAGATGTTGAAGCTCTGAAAGCATTGTATCATTTTGATCTGCTCCTTTTTTTCCCCTATTAAAGTTATGCCTCATACAAACTCACCACTTCTTTTAACTGTTTCAAATTAAAAGCCCATTAAGTCTTTAAGTTATTGCTGTGCTGACGTGTTGCAGTAAGTGTATTTTCCTTGTATTTCAATGGACCACTGGGGTTTCTCCCTCTCTCTCCACTTTGTAGTGGATAAAACAATACAAGTAGAAATGGACTTATAGTGTCAGTGCTCACACTTGTGTGACAATTGCAAACAATGGATGTGATGTGAAGACTTGACCTTGACTTTTCTTTCAGTGAACTTCTATGTTTACTGTCAAGAACTTATGTGAGGTTTTGAATAGGGGCTTTCTGTTTAATCTGCATGTCGTGCATTAGTTAGAATTTGTCAGTCTTCTTAATAGGGGAATTTTCACCAAATATTTGTGTATTCCAGTAATTTTCTAGAGGTCATATCCATATTCGTGACACTGTTATTTCACATGTTTCTCATATCCTTGTATGAATCACACAGCTAATAATACCACTGAAAGAAAGTTCCTGCAAGGAAATTTTTCTTAACCTCTTTAAGCTCCTGTAACCCAGGTCTGTCATTTGACCTGGAAATGATGTTATTGTGCACCATAGTTATACAACGTGTACTTGATTATCAAATACAAACAAACAAGTCTACGTATCTATTCAAGTATTTGACAACAATGTTGAGAACCACAGGAATTACACGCTGCCAGTCACTGCTCGGTAATTACCTGTTCAAAAATGTTTCTGATTTTTTCATCTCTCAGCTTCCCTCGGGGATTCACCACTAGAACCTACCTCCTGTTACAGCAAGGTTAAATACTTCAGTTGCTGCAAAGTCACACGTCATCAAGGTCATCTCATCATGGCACATTTTTTGATGATTAATCATATACACTACATACAATACAAATATGTGTTGTTTATCAAGAGATGATGGTAATGCACCCATTTTTCTCTGTTCTCTGTTTCCTTGCATGCTATCAACAAGGAAGAAGATTTGTATCAATGAACGGGAAAGACTAAAAAAAAAAAATCTTATCAGTGAGCTGCAATTATATAAAATCGAAGGTGTCTCTACAGGTCGCCACAGAGTGCTGAGAGGAGCTGAAGCTGCACAAGACTGCAACACACTCGGACCCTCACCCTGTAAGTATCTGCTTGTTCTGATCCTCTTCTGTTTAGTGATTTAATTCAATAAGAAATATGTCACATTTATATCTAAGAATGTGTTTATATATGGTGTTACATATAGGCCTACAGAGTCTTTTTTTCATTTCATCATTTACAGGTGTCTCTTGACCATCTTGCAAGGAATTATAATAATAATAACAGGTAAAAACTCTGTTCAATAATAACTCAGTAATTGAGGGATTAAAAAATAAATCCTGGTCCATGACTTTCCTTCACAGAATGCACTACGTCGTCCTCTTCACTCTTCTCACAGCCTTTGTGCTGTCTGATGGTAAGTTTCATCATGTGTTATTGTCTGTTGTAGTTTTTGAACACTCCAGTTTGGATGCCTATAATCTTGTGCATGTATGTTGTCACTAAGACATAAGAAGGAAACACCATATAAAATAACAAATTAAAATTCAATTGTGTTCTGTGGTTTTACCAGATGAAATGAAACAAAATAACAAGAGATTATATAAATAGAAATAAAATAAAAGATAGTTTCCTGTTTTCTTACGTTTCCTTCTTTTGTCTTTCCAGGCCAGTCTCAGTATTACTCCTACTCTCCAGCCGTGGGGTCAGGCAGTGGCCGCTCCTACAGTCTGACAGGAGAGGGCCGTATCACAGCGATGCGCGTCTGGGAGAGCTACAGCCACAACATCCGAGGGTCAGTATCAGATATATATCATTTTGTTTTGAAGTTTTCATTATCTACATATTGGACACATCTGGATAATGATAATAAATAAACTAATGACTTGGTGTATTTGCTATGGACAAGTGTCGTCATAAACACATTACACATTACTCCCTCATTGTGACATATTTTGTCAATTTTTTCTTCTCCAGCTTCCAGTTCCGTTATGGGTTCATCTGGTCTCCTGTTGTTGGCTACACATATGGTCGACCCCAGGAGATGGAGTTGTTTGACGGTGAAGCCATCATCCAGATTTCTGGGAAGTATGATCACCACCTGCGGTCAGTGGTGTTCGTCACTAACAGAGGCCGATCGCTGCAGGCAGGCCAGCCCTCAGGCCACTCCTTCAACATGTACCCCACCAACAGCCAGGCTGAGCTGCGCTTCATCAGTGGCCGGGACCATGGAGGCATCACCTCCATTGGAGCACACTGGGGGATTGTACCAAACAACAACACTGAGTACTGAGGAGGAGAGGAGGACTTCAGAGTTAGTGGCCAACATTTGGCTTTTACTGTAATGGAAAATTTTTCAACCTTTCTAAACATAAAAATCTGAAGAATCTGAGTCATAGTCATTAATGTATGCTCTGTATTAGTATTTCTATAAATCTCTGAAATCATCAGGTACATTTATTACATGTAATAGTCACTTTCTGAAATTGCCTTTTGATTTTTCTTGCTGCTGTCGATGAGTTATCATTTTTTATTATAATGTGTTTTTATTAGGGCTGTCAATTGATTTAAAATATGTGATTGCAATTAATTACATGAGTGTTCATAATTAATCCCAATTTGTCACAAAATAATTGCACATTTTGTTCCTCCTAAAGATGTACCTTGTATTTTAAGTGTTTAATAATGGACAAATATGTTCGCTTTACACCGATGTAACTTTATCAGACATTAACCAAAAATAATCACAGATTTTGTCCATTTATTACATGTTATCATCACTTTAACTTTGACAACCCTAGTCTGTGTCTTATTTTCTCATCAGGCCAGTAAACTGTAACAGTTCCAATAAAAGAACGTACAGATCATTGACTTAAGTTAAACTGAATGCCTATCATTACTTGTTGATTCATAATGTGTTTGTTAAAAACAGGAACGTCCGATAGTGGAATTTTTGCCGCTCTCCGATATGCCAATGCTATCCAACACTTAATTTTCGATTCTGATAGCAACTGATGCCGATCACAGGCGTTGGCTCAGACAGCAGCAGCAACATACACTACTGTAGCTGTCGTACAAACAATGTAATGACTCTGTAATGAGTCTGCACTTGTTTGATTTTTTCCTTCCTGTGTACACGCAGGCTGGGCGTAGCTAACCTCATCAACCAGTGTGTCTCCTGACACACCTTCAGCTCATCCTCTTCTAACTGCCACTCCCACCACCTGCAGTTTAAAGACCGTTCTCTCCCACTTCTCTTTTTGTTTGTTGTATATCCACTCGCCATAAACTGCTTGACTCCTTTTCCCTCGTGTGTGCCATTGTCTGCCATCGCCTCCTGTCCTGTATTGCCTTGCCCAGCCCACTTCCCCATTTCCCCCTGGTTCCCTCACCTTGTTTTTCTCTGCTGCTCTGTGTCCTGCCTTCTCCACTCCCGCCAAGCTCAACCTTCCATTTTTGATTTGTTTAGCTTTTTCATAATAAATTCTCTACCCATGCCCTCGTCTCTGTGTCTGCCTTTGTGTACAATCTGTTTCTGGCCTCACCGTAACAGCACTATAGGAATACAACCTTTAAAGTGATCCTAAAGATCTTTTAACAGATCATAAATCCTGCTACAACAAAGGTCCTGACGCTGATTCACATTCCTTCTCCCACCACCTTACTATACAGTATATATATATATACCGTATATGTATACATACCACATTTTTTCTGGTCGCTTAGATGCACAGTGATGTTTATTGTCATTCATGTTTCCTTCCTCTATGTTAACCAGGAAGTGTACCTGCATTCTTGTATAGGTTAACATATAAAGCCTGAACGTCACATTAGAATGAAATCACAGGTGTCTGTACAGGTCGACACAGAACACCTGAGAGGAGCTAAAGCTTCACACGAAGACGCTGAACCCCTGACAAGACTAAAGCACATTTGGTGACCTGTAAGTATCTGCTTGTTTTGATCCCCTGCTTTTTATTGGTGTAATTCAATGAGACATATGTCGATTGTCACCAAAAAGAAAAAAGAAAAAAAAGAAAAAAGACTTCAGCTGCTGGTGTTAACATACACTGAATGAGTAATTTTTTCTGTCATTACCTACAGGTGTCTCTTGATCGTCTTGCAAGGATTAAATTAAACAGGTAAAAACTCTGTCTACAATAATAACTCAATAATTGATAGGTTAAAAAAATAAATCCTGGTTCATGACTTTTGTTCACAGAATGCGCTACGTCGTCCTCTTCACTCTTCTCACAGCCTTTGTGCTGTCCGATGGTAAGTTTCATTATGTGTTATTGTTTAATATTCAGCTGTAGTTTTTGAACACTTAAGTTTTGATGCATATAATTTTGTACATGTATGTTATCACCAAGGCACAAGAATACTTTACTAAGAAAACGCTATATAAAAAACAAATTTTGATTCAATGATCTGGTTTTTACCAGCTGAAATGAACCAAAATAACATAAGGAACATAAGATAATGGAATAAAATGAAATATAATAAATTTAATGACTGTTTCCTGTTTTCATAAGTTTGCATATCTTTTATCTTTCCAGCCCAGCTTGAGTATTACTCCTACTCTCAAGCCGTGGGGACAGGAACTGGCACTGCTTATACCCTGAAAGGAGAGGGCCGTATCACAGCTGTACGGGTGTTGGAGAACTACAACAGCTACATCTATGGGTGAATATCCAATATGTTTCACTTGATTTTGCAGTTACTCATTATGTAGATATTGGACATGTCTGGATAAGGACAATAAATAAATAAATAGTGATGTGTTGTGAAGTCTATCACAGTTTTTTTGGGGTTTTTTTAACAAGGATCTTATGAATTAAACTTGTTAAAATGCATAACTCCCTCATCATGATACATTTGTCTGTTTTTCCTTTCGCAGCTTCCAGTTCCGCTATGGTTTTATCTGGTCTCCTGTTGTTGGCATCAAGTCTGGTACCGCCAAAGAGATAAATCTGAATGATGGTGAAACTATCATCCAGATTTCTGGAAAGTATGCTACCTACGTGCAGTCAGTGGTGTTCGTCACTAACAGAGGCCGATCGCTGCAGGCAGGCCAGCCCTCAGGCCACTCCTTCAACATGTACCCCACCAACAGCCAGGCTGAGCTGCGCATGATCAGTGGCCGGTTCACTTCTGCCATCACCTCCATAGCAGCACACTGGGGAACTTTTCCAAGCAACTTCACTGAGAGCTGAGGAGGAGAGCAGGAATTAAGGGTTAGTGGCCAACATCTGGCCTAAAAGAAAAGTTTTCAAACTTTCTAAACATAAAAGTCTGTGTATCTGTGTATTTCTGTATTTCCATAAATATGCATGCTCAGTGTGTTCCAGTAGAGCTGTTGTCAACCCAGTTGTAAACAGTGAGAGACTTGGTGAAGTTATTATCAATTGGCCTCTAATGAAGGAACAAACTTATGGTACCACTATACACATAATTAGTCAGACTTCTGATATCACCTCTTGTTTTTTTCTTTGTGGTCTCGGGGGTAAATTGTCATTTTTTGTCATAATGTGTCTTCATCTTATTTGCTTACGAGGCCAGTAAACTGTAACTAACATATTTCAAACATACAAATCATTAAATAAAATCAAGTAAAATGTCCATCATCATTTGTTTATTCTTTTTTTTTTGGTGGTACCAGAGTGTATTCTGTCATTACAGCTTCCATCACCTGACCTTATTCTTCCTTTATATGATTGTACATATTCACATTTTTCACATGTTCCACATTTAAAACGAATAACTAACTTTTAATACAAAACTGGGCAGCAGCGTTGGGTGAGTCATCTAGTGTTCTTATAGCCTATATATCTATGGGTCCGATCGGACATTTCCATTACAACTCGGAAGTCTGATATGTGTTTCGACTCGGTTACATCATCTTGAATTGGAAATTCCAACGGAAACTCTTCAGTTAAGTCGGATGTGATGTCATTCCCAGCTGTGCATTCTGGAATCTGAGGTAAATGGGATGTGGCACTGCGACCAGACACAGGTTGTCAATCAGAGTGTGAAGCACAATGGGAGTTGCCGGAGGTTATGAACACGTGCTGTCAGTTTCTACACTGAACATAGGCCACATCATTGTATCCAACCAGAAAACACACACTAGAATTACTATGGCGTTTGTCGCAGTAATTAACTGCCATTGCCTGCATTACTAAGATGGATAGTTTGACATTTTGTGATTGTTTGCTTTTTTCTATTTTTATCTCGTAGCCAATAGTTAAATGAGAATGTAAATAACACTCTCATAGCAAACAGGCATAATGAGAAGATTATCTTTGCAGTAAGACTAGAGGCATGGGGTAACAAAAAGCCTGTGAACAATTTGTAGTTTCCTTAAGTGTTGTATACTTAGTAATACTTAGTAATTAACAGGACTTGGCATGATTCCATTACTAATTGTTGATAGTCAGCATCAGATTCAGCCACTGGTAGGCTGACTTATTTCCTCAACTTCCCAGCGACAAACCCTCAATTACCGACAGTGGGCCATACAGGGAAAAAACCCACAGGGTACACATGCCCTTTGCCTTTTGGGGCCCCTATGTTGGCTTTAGGTGGGCAAGCCCAATTGTGATCTTACCCACAGTTGGCTGCCAACACTGAGCAACATTTTCCACTGGGTTTGCTGGGGTTGGTCTGAGCCAAAAACTCCTCAGACATTGTGAACATACCTGAAAACAAAAGGGGAAATCCGGAACAAGACAGAAAAATACCACAACACCTGTGTGACAGCTGTTACTGTTACAATTTCCTCCACATACAAGAAACAGGTTGAAAAACACAGACAGACTTCCTCATACTGAAATCCAGAAAACTTTGCCTAAAATCAGTGACAACACTAAGACGTACTGTGACACACAAACAAGGCAGACTATGGCAGATCCACAGATAGTAGACCCACTGTACACCTGGTTTTGTTTATCTGATTCCCACTTGCAATACCTGTAACACTGGTCTCACTGTGGAGATACAGTGGCCTCACACTTTCACTTTCCTCACTTTACTGTCCTGTGTTGTTGGACTTTATTTATGCCTCATTCTGTCTCTGCATTCTGTCCCCGATATTACACAAAGACAGATGTCTCATAATAAAGAGAAAATGTTGTACACTTGATTAACACAGTGAATAAGTAATAACACACTGCATAATCTGCTGTATTCGTCCTTTCCTAAAAGGGTGTGTCACGTTAAAACTGTTCCATTTAATTTGCGCAACAAAGTGGATTTACAGGGCTTTACTGAAGCTGTCACTTCATAGCCGTGATAATTATGGTGCACACATTTACACAAACTCACTGTAAAAATAAGCTACCATTTCACTGCCTTTGCCAGCTGAGTGCAGGAGGAAGAGCAACCACAAGGCTGACTGTATAGACACAGAGGTTCTCGTAAAAAATATTACATCTGGTCACACCGGCCTCGACCTTTGACCTTTCATCACCAGTCAGTCAGTTTACCCTTGAGTTCAAGTGATTGTTTATGGCAAATTTGAATTCCCTATGAACAAAACAACAAAAAGTAATATATATTGCATATATGTAACATACTTTGCATGGGCTTATGTGCAGGCAGGTTGTGGTGAGCTCCTGTACTTTTGGTTGCCTGTCAGACAACCATCTGAGACTCCAAGACAGTCAGCAGGCCTGTTCAAGAAGTGGCTTATACTCATTCCTTCCTATATATCCCATTTTACCAAATACTGTTGAACTCTTCATCAAATATTTGTTTCCAGAAATCGTTTGTTTTGTTGTTTCTGCGACAACGATGTGGATACATG
>OMNW01030919.1:11233-24664 GCA_900303245.1 Selene dorsalis | reverse complement strand
TGGTGGTGTAGGTGGTGGTGGTGGTTTGTCCGGCGGCCTGTCGCAGCCGGCCGGATGGCAGTCCCTGCTGTCTTTCACCATCCTCTTCCTGGCGTGGCTGGCCGGCTTCAGCTCCCGGCTCTTCGCTGTCATCCGGTTCGAGAGCATCATTCACGAGTTTGACCCCTGGTGAGTTGTCCCCCCACCCCTACACACACACACACACACACACACACACACACACACACACAGACACACACACACACTGGAGTTTCTTTAAGTTATAACACGCCTAAACTCACTGTTTGATTTGTCCACCTGCAACTTACATCCACTAATACAAAGGCTTCACATTGGATCAAATGTAAAAGTGCACTGCTTCCTCATTGCACGAGGTTTATCAAGGACTTTTATGCTGATAAACGTGCACCACATACTTATATCACCATAACCCCATTCATTGTAGTTCACTATAAAGTGCAACAATGAACAGCCAGTGCAGCAGCGGGAGGAGGAGGGGTGATGGTGGTGGTGGTGGAGGAGCAGGAGCAGGAGGAGTGGGAGGGGGTGGGGATATCACAGCAGAGTAAATGAGGACAATAGTGACAGTTTCATCTGACGCCAGTTGAACCCGGAAAGGAGCAGCCACGAGGTGAACTGGCTGAAGTCCATCTAACACAGATTTGTCTCCCGCTACGATTTGTTGCTCTGCAGCAGTAGCACCCCTGATATTACAGACCGCTGTGTGACAGCTCGGTAGCTCGGTGTCATGCATGTGTTTCTAAAAAAGAGGATATCCTGGGTTTAAGTGACTTCATGCACCTCATCCTACACATTATTCTTGCGGCCTCTGCTTTCCTCTTGAAGCTTTATGATAAAGTTTGAACTGTTATCTGTTCTTAAATTGAGATGTGCTTCATTTCCTTCCGACTTTCCTGGGATACATTTTTTTTTTTGCATTGTTGTGGCCCACGCTGCTGGATTGATGTGTTGAAGGACTTCCTCACAACGCTAAGTCAGTCAAGTCAGACGTGTAGTGCAGCCGGGGGAAGCAGCTCCAGAGATGGACAGTGAGGCGATAGCAGAGTTTTGCTGCAAGATAAAGTGTGAACGAGCGGCCGAGCTAAACTGTCCAAGCTCAACCAGATGTGTCCTTTTGCAATGACCATCAATGTTGTTTGTGTGTTTCATTTCCAAACCTCTCCCAGCGTATAGCTCATGCCAGAAATTGTCCAAGCTTTTTTTTTTTTTTATTTGTACACCAAAGGGACTATTGCATAGCCCAAGTCTGCATTGCATCACTGAAAGCATTGTGGATTAAACTCACTGCCAGCTTCATGTCTGTCTGCTGAATATAAGAGGGGGAGGAGGAGGAGGAGGAGGCTTGAAAGCGCTGGTCGTCGGGCAGGATTCCTTCGGTTAATGTTGACAGGGGTATAATTTCTTATACATTGTTCTGTTAATCTCCCCTTTTGTTATCTGAACTGTCTGTCAGAGCGTTATGTGCACATGTGTGAAGTGTGAAGTGCATGCATGCCCTCGAGTCTGATAGTGTTTGAGATCAGATGACAGGATGTGTAATTTGAATTACTTTAATTAAAAATATTTTTTATTTTTAGCTTTGGATTTAAGAAAGAAGCAGGTGGCTCATTTCTATAGATGTTTTTTTTTTTTCTTCAGTATCATATCTGTTTCCGAGCAGTGATAACATCAGATGAATGTGTCTTACCGCACATGTTGCAGGAGAAACCACCAATGTGTGTGTGAATGTGTGTGTGTGTGCACGTGCACGTTGAGGAATGGGAAGTAAGCTCATCTTGTCTATCTGCTGTAAATGAGTAACTAGCTTGAGTTTGAATCTGCACGTTTGTTTTGTTTGTTTTTTGCGAACTGGACATTTTGACATTTTGAATATGTGGAGAGAGAGAGAGAGAGAGAGAGAGAGAGTGGGTTGTTGTTTTCCAGAGGAAACTTAAGGATAGAAACTCGTTCTGATCTCCATTTTTTCTCTGACAGTTCACAGTGTCTGTCATTCTGTGGTTTGTCATTAACAGAGGAATCTCAGGAGAGTTAACATTCATTTCACACCTTCGCTATCCTGTTTGTTCTCTTTTTGTTTCCCTCTCTCTCTCTTTCTTTCCTTACCCGCTCTCTGATGTGTCATGTTGATGTGGCTAGTTATTAGTTAACGCTCCTTTTTTCGTCAGAAATGGGGAAATGGTGCCATTAGATCTGCCGGTGGAAGCGTGTCAGGACTGGCATCGCAACGCTGGCCCGTAGACGCTTCGTTATGCTTTGAATTTGGGGGCTGTGTTAATCATGCAACTGAAAACTGAACATCATCAGAAACTGGAAGAAGAAGAAGAAGAAGAAGGAAAAAAAAAAGCAGCTTCATCATCAGAATTCGTGTCTCTTTGTCTGATGCACTAAAAGCTGCTCGCTAAGTAAGCTGGACCTCCCACAGAACAAGGTCTGTGAAGGAGACGGCATCTGATCCACCTGTCATCTTTAGTTCAAAGCCTCTGCCTCCAGGAGAAATGCTGCACAGGAGATTTAAGTGCAATTATTTTCACATGGTGGTCAGTTTTTATTTTTATTTTATTTTATTTTTACTTGGACAGATTATATGCCTCCTCCTGTTGGTGCAAACAAGACATGATTTGTTGCTGTTCTCATCATGAGAGCTGAACATCGTTACCAAACTCAGAATTGATTCATTTCAGATTGATGGTTCAGGACAGGTGCAGTGGATAAATAAACCGGTGTTGTTTGTGTAAGATGCTTTACGGAGCTCAACAGGTGCCCACTGTTGTTTCCTTGTGCACTTTATGTGCTAAACGCTGTTGTGAAACTGTGGCGCAAGCACTTTATTTTTCTTGAGAAAATGCATAATGAGTGTAATGTGACTCATCCGCAGTGCATTTGGAAAGTCTTCAAACATATTTTGTTATGTTGCAATTTCATGGAAAAGTCAAGAAAAGCTTTATTTCACCTCGTCTACTCATAATGGCAAAAATGAGAACAGGGTTGGAAAGGTTGTTGACCGCTGATGTCAGTATTCAAACGCTCTGTTGTGACACTTGAAAATTTATCACCAGGCTCCTCCGGTCGCACTTGATCGTCTTTTGAAATGTTTCTTCACCTTGACTGGATCCACCTGGGTTAAACTGAGCTGACTGGGTGTGATGTGGAAAGAGACGTCCATCAGTTTTATATGAGGTCTCAGAGCAGAAACCACGTGAAGGAAGGAGCTGCTGCTGCTGCCACAGAGGCTCAGATCCTGGGAAGGATGCAAAAAAACTCTTGCTGCGATGAAGAAGAGGTTTAGCGGAAGCAGGCAGGACTCTGTCTAGAGCTGGATGACTGACTGAAAGTGTGCAGTCAGTGAGGGAAGGCCTCGGTGAGGAGAGGTGACCGAGCACCTGACTGTCGCTGCTCCGGTTGAGCTCCAGAGATCCTGCGTGGAGACGGAAGAAACTTCCACAGGATTAAAGCTGATCTACTTTACATAAATAACAGACAGAAAGGGAAAAAAACAAAAACAAACACTGAACAGACAGGTTGGCAGGCTCTGGGAAATCCAGAAAAATCCAAGTGCTTCAAATAGTTGAGCGTGTTGTTAGCTGTAACGCAGCAGGAGCGAGTCTGAGATCACAGCTCACAGTGAGATTTATAGAATAAATGGTGGGCAGAAGACAGGAACTTAACAATTTAACTTCATTTTCTGCTCTTACATAATCAGAAATTATAAAGCATTAATTTAAGTACCATCATTAGCCACAGAAACTAAGGAGGAAATGATCTAATGAAGGGAGAGAGAATTGAAATGACTGCCTGCTGCTGTGTTTACCGTTGCACTGTCCAGGATGAACTCTGATCTCACGCTCCCCACAGCTGCTAATTAACTCAGAGGAGAGCGTCTTCTACAAATCATCATAATTAGTGTGTCCTCTGTTCACTAAGTGTGACACAGGCTGTGTGTAATATTGTCAGATGGCTTGTGGGTCTGGCCAAACCTGGTCCCACACTCCTGCTCTAACTCCTGCCCTGTTTTTAAAGCATTTTTTTAATATACAAAATTTAATACATAGAACAATTGCAGCATGATAGAAGATTTCAGACATATGCTCACACTGCTTGCGTTGACAAAACAACAGTCTGATCCCTGCAGACAGCCGAATAGCAAGCTTTAGCTACAGCAGACGTGCTAACCATCCTCACAAGAGTCACAAGAGTCCAACAGTCAATGACCGCAAGTATTCATGTCCGTCTGTGAGAATCTGTGGGGTCCACATCATTACAGTAAATAACCCACAAAGTAGACATTTTGCAGCTTGAACTGTGCCACTTAAAACAGGTCACCAGCAACAGGTAGTGCTGGGATTTGATGATTTTATTAAATAGGAATCCAGTTCAGTCGAATTAAGTAGTTTGGTGGGGAATTAAGTAAATGTGATTTAGAGACCAACCACAGGACAGTGTAGCTCTGGCAGCATGAGATAAACCCTTGTTCCTCTCAAATGATCAAAAATAGTCCATTAACATGTTGCACAATAGATATTTAATAATGCTGCACAACGAAACCGCAATGTGATCAAAATAGCAAAATCAGAATCACAGGAGCTGCAGTTATTTATTCATTTATTTGTTTTTTTGGATGAAGGTAAAATGTGTCACAACATTATTGTCTATTTTCAGCACCATAAGTGTTGCGTTGCTACAGAGATGCCCTGAACAACAAATCATATTGTCATGTTGTACAGAAACATGACCCAGAACAAAATTTCTTTTTAAACAAAATCACACCCTTAAATTAATATATTTTGAAGAGAAAATGAAAAAGCAAAAGCCCTAATATTTAACTATTTGTGAGTTTCCTCTTACAAATATTACACTGTTCTGACTTTGGAACATTTAAGTGTGCAAACATGTGTAAATAAGCATGATCCGCCTTCCTGGTATCTGGCAGGCTGGTATGTAAAGACAACTAAGTATTTTAGAAATGCGCTAATTGACTGCATCATTAGTGACAAATGAACAGATGGTGAGTAGATGAATGAAACGATGAATTGATCCAGTTTCTATAAATGATACTGCAGCAGTTTTCACTTCATGTTGAATGAATGATCACACTTTATACCCCGTTTGTGCCTGTAAAATGCTAATTATCACCAATTAATAACAATTACCAACTTATATTTTTATAATATAATACAGGCTCATCTCCACTTTCTGTGTGGATGCAGCTCAGGATTTTCATTTTGAAAACGCATCTCTTGCTGTTTTTTCAAACTCTGGCCAGTTGCACCAGGTGGCCTGCTGCATTAGAAAAAATAACTTATTGAATTAATCATAAACATTATATTTTTATGCCTTTTTTAAAGCTCAGTTCTGTCACAGACAGTAATTTGTTTTTTTCACCAGAAAATCCTCCCCACTGTGAAGATGTGGAAGGTCTTCTTTAGTCGGCTTACATAATACTAATTCTGCTGTTTCATTACAGAACATCCAGAGTAGGGATGAGTCATTTTAAGCTATCGTTCAGAGGGGAGGGTGAAACAGCGTTGCTGGTGTATAATCAACAATTTGACTGCAACTCAGACCTACAATCAACAACCGTTGAAATGCATTAAGCTGGGAAATGATGCAAAGTTTCTGTGTGGGCAACTTGTGATGCATAAATACGATCATTTCCTTCCATTTAGTCATGGATTTATTGGTCAGTATTGAAGTTTAGATTATAAAAAAAACTTTAAAAAAAAAGCCATAGATGAAGCTGTTTTGTTGTGCATGAACTGGTTGAAGTGCCCAAAAGTAAGGGTGCACCGATCGATCGGTGCTGATTTCCTTAATGTTGCGGGATCGGCGATTCTTTTATGTGAAACCGATCTTATCTATGATGTTATTATTTAACACCGCAAAGGTCTGAAAGTCAGCCACTGTCCGTGAGAGAGGGTGACTGACAAGCCCAGTGTTTCACTCAACCTACATAGACCAATGTTTGGTGTGGCACAGCGCCACAGAATCAAGACCCAGCGCCAGAAATTGATTCTGCTGTTTTTCCTGTCAACGCCATATCGTTCCATTCATTCATCTCCGTATAGCGCTCTTTCTCTGTCATTCTCATTCACACACACAAACACAGATAAGCGCACATGCATGCCAGTGGTGCACGTTAAAAAGAAACTTATCAACCACTACATCACTGGTGCATGGTTCAAACGGACGGTCCGACACTGTCTCCTAAAACCCTGTGGAAAACACTGCAGGCCTGTCCACCAGGTCACATCTGCACATGTGCAAAATACTGCTGTGCACTTTGGTTTTGGTGAGAAGCTCAAACAGGTGTGGAGTGTAACCTGTTGGGCAAGTTTAGTTAGTTTTAAGATGTGACAAATGAAAGACTGAAGGAACGGATATAATTTAGTAGGTTGGACAGCCATGCTCTATTGTTTTCATTTCAAGCGTTTGAAAGATCCGTCCTAAGAAGAAGAACCCGTTCTCCGATTCCCCGAAAACCAGGGAACCAATCACACAAATCTTTTTTTCTTCTAGCAGTTTCTTTGCAAAACTGGCAGAAGTCCACAGATGTTTTCTGTCGCTCTGCATCGTGGCTCTGATTGGTTTGGTTTGGTTTGACGTCCATCCAGTTGCGGACAGATGCGTTTTGATCTACATCCGTTTGGTTGCACCTCTGGGAGGTCGGAGGTGAATACACCTTCCCCCAGACTGTTGTTAGCGAAGCAAGGAAACCCTTTTAAAAAAAAAAAAAAGCACTGTGCAGCTCCATGTATGTTTAATGCATATCACCACAAACTGCTGGATGCCATTGCTGCAGAAAGAATGAGGGAAAGGTTTGAGATTGATTCTGTAACCTTCTCCATATCACTTTTTAATGAGGATGGTTGATGATGTTTTAATGAGGTGTATGGTTTTTACAAAGACTCCTGACAGCTTCCATTGAACTTGACAAAATGTTTGTAATGAACAGAGTCGATTTGGTTCCTCGGCATCATCACCAAGCCGATGCCCACTCAGTCACCTGTTTGCTTGCTCAGCAGCTGCTTCCTCCAAACCTGTGCACTACTGGTGCATGGCTCATGTATCATCACACCTCTGCCTTATGTTGAGTCAGTGTCGGAAGGCTCTCTCTCTCTGGAGCTCAGCGCTGGCTTCACGCAGGCGGGCAGGGGGACTGGGCTGCGTGTCGGACTGATTCAGCTCGTATTTCCAACTGCGTCGGTTTAAAAAGCGAATGTGCTGCGCTCGCAGATCTTTCACATCACATCGAAGAAAATCGTTTGTAACCATTGAAGACCATTTATCTGTTGGGGATTGGATGAGTTTGCTGTTGCACACGAGCAGTGAGGATTTGTTTCGGTTCATTTGATAAGTAAACACATGCAGCTGGATTTTAAATGCCTCTATAGGGAGTAAAGACAAAGGCCTCAGTTGGTCTTAGCCTGTTGAAATGAGACATCAGACTTTATTAAATATTTCTATATATGTTTTTTTTTGGTACATCAGCCTGATGGTCACTCTGTGCCACCACAGTTATCTCTAATGTGTGAAAATTTCACTGTCTGTGTGAGTGGAAATTAGCGTTTGGCTGCTAAAACTGATTTGGGTGCACAAGTTGGTCGGTGAGATTTACATTGATGAACTGTGTTATCACCAGTTTGGCTTTGAGTTAAAGGGAAAACAAAATCAAACTTGTCTGGTGAAAGTCTCGTCTTATTGTATGACATTCGTGATGCTTTCTTCTTGGTTTCTCCCCATATTTATGAACCAACAAGCATCTGAATACATTTTACTGCGCTCACTAAATCCATTAGCGCCGGGTGAATGAGTTCATCCATCCAATATTACTGTCATTATCAGTGTCATTGGTATGGCAACGTGTGTTTCTGGTGCTTTAGGCCTCTTCCTGCTCACAACTACACAGAAGGACGAGTTTTTAAAAGCTCTAGTGCTGTCATTCATTGGTGTGTGCTTGTTGTTTACTGTATTTGACTTTGTGGACTTTGTCATTTTCGAGGAGTCTTGAGTGTCTGATTTCAGTCACTGGTGGAGTTTTGTCTTTGGTATTCATGTTGTCAACCATCTGACCTTTTAAAGATTAAAACAATAATCACTACTCATTAGTTGGATTACTCCTCCAGTATATCAGAAGTTGGTGTTACATTACACCCCCTGTAATTCTCCAAAAGCTCAGTGCATTTTGGGGAAACAGCTCTTGAAAGTATAGGAACCGCATGTCTTTGCCAACGCTGTTTGTGCAGTGTGGAGAAGCGTCTGGAAATGCATCAAGGTCTTTTTGAGTTTACAGCCTCATTAGAGTTTTAGAGTAAAGGAATCGGAAATGAAGACAAATTCACCAGCTGCAGTTGAAATGTACCAGGATTTGTTTGGCAGCCGCAGAGGATCGACTTCATTAAAAGATGAGCTTATCCTGTGTATTGATGAGCCCAGACCGAGTTTTACTTCATCTGGGACTTGAGCTGAATTAGATTCAAAAGCCCATCATCAAGTGTAGGTTAGTGGTTTTTTGTTTTTGTTTTTTTGTTTTTTACCTTCTGTCCATGCTGTGGCTGAAAGCCGGAGGATACTGCTGACATCCCGGCTGGAGAACGAGAGCCGTTCTGTCCAACAGGCAGGAATCGGAGCATTCAAGATGCAGTGGATTGTGAGTGTCAGTGTGTGTGGGCACTCCCCTCCCTTTTTCAATCAAATAACAGAGCCTCAGTCGTGAGCATGAGCACCCATGCATGTAACAGTAATCTAGCACTTAGACTTGAGGAGGCTGAGCGAGCTACGCAGCCGTTCCCTCCATCAAACTCCTGTTGTTCACCGAGAGTCAGTTTGTATTGAGCCCGATGAACCTCTAGTCTACTGACCTGCCCAGTCATAAAGAGAGTAGTCTGTTGTTGTGGGATTGTTGAAAGGGTTAAAGTGGCTTTTAACAACCCGAGTGGTAGGAAGTCAGACGGGAGACTGGAGAAGAGATGCGAGAACAGAAAGGAAGAGGGAGTGAAAAGAAGAGATCAGTACAGTGACTTTGCTGTGAGTTCAGATCTCAGCGGTTTGAGGAGGTGGAGGAGATTGTACCAGCAGGTTTCCTTCAATTAACATTGATTGTTCCTGTTGTGTTTGCTACATGTGGACCTAACATGACCCATGCACACAACACACTGAGCCTTTCAGCCAGTTCAGTTGTGCACTAATGGTATTGGAATATCTTTGCAGGCAGATGTTATTATTGAGCTCTTTGTTCCTGTCATTGGCATCTGATGCTGTAACACTGGAAACTTCCTCATCTTGGGGTAAATAAAGGAATATCTGATCTTGTTCCTGGCATGTCATTCAGTACATCTGTGTCTTTCTTGTGGACACAAAACGTGACAAAAACTTTCACGTTCCCTCAAGGATTAACTGATGAGGTTTGATGATTGAAGGTCATTGAAGGTTTTGGCCTTGTCTTCACATTTGACCATGAAACCTCCATCTGAGGCTTCAAAAGGGGCATCAAAATAAAAGCAGGCGTAATATGTGAATTCCTGACAGGAGATATGTGATGTGATCTAAAATTAGTTTTGGAGGAAACTAATATTGTTACCGGTTGTTATTGGAATCTGAAATTTAGCATTGGACATCATCGGCAAATTGGAAATCGTCAAAAATTTCAATATCGGACATCCCCAACTACAGCTCGTAAAAATGTAAAGCTATGCTCCAGGCCAGTAGCTTTAAATTTGGCTCAGATGTTCACCAACACTCTTCAGGATATGCTGATTAGAGGTTGATGGCTAGAGGTCAGAGGTCAAGATCATATAATTTTAGACTTGTGAATGCAGTATGTATATGAGAAGTCCACCGCGACTCAGAGATGAAAACGAAAACGCTCTTTAGCCGTAAGTCAAGACGTCACACGGCAGCACATCCTGCCTGTGAGTCTGCTTCTTCTCTTTACGTCACTGACATCCTGAATTCAAAGTGTTAAACCCTGTGGTGAAGTTTCTGCTGTTTTTAAACTCTCCGTCTCTTCCGTCTGACAGCTGTTTGATAGCTGTGCCACTGATGTTGCCAGTGATTTCAGGGCATCTCCCCATCTCCTCTGTTTTATAGCCTCAGTCTTTTACTGTTTGCTGGTAATAGAAGTTATTCTGTTTTTTTTATATTTTATTTATGATGATATTATTTCATCTGTTTACGTCTGTTCTGTTGCAACACTGAAAAACTTTGGCTTGCCGTGACTTTGCTGTGACAGTCGTAACTTCCTTCCAACCTTCTTCATGCCTGACAGACTTGACAAACTTTTTTTTTTTTTTTCCCCACTGCGGCAACTTTTTAAATTTTGTTAACGGCACAAGTTTTTAAGTTTAAGCTTGTTTTGATGTTGACTCTGCTGGCACAGCTACAGTGGCTTGGCTCACCCACAGCAGCAGGTTTTGTTTAATCATGATGAAAACCCATCATCAATAGATGAGTTGTTATTTAGATAAAGGTTTTCCAAATAATCAAGAAGTGTTTTGTTCGATTAATTTAAAGTTCGTGTCCTTTCCAAGTCTTGGCCGTATCTTGTCAACAACTTTGGTTTAAAGGGACACACAGGGTTTTTTTAATTTCCTTGCTTCATGGTGAATATTTAGAGCCTGTTCCAGTAAAAACAACAACAACAACCTGCTGTAACTCTCTTTCCAAATAACATAGACTGCTTCTATAGATTCTCAAGTTTTTTTTTGTTTTCTAGACATAAAGAGATATAATGTTTATTCGGTACAAAAAAGAGCATCATTTTCATAGTTTTTTTTAAGTGAAAATGAAAAGCAAGAAATAACTATTGCAACTGGAATCACGTATTGAAATTGACATTATCTGCCCATTGAATTGCAATATGATGTTATTTCACATATCGTGCAGTCTTAATCTCCACTCGGGTTGCATGAACACTCCCACACTGGTCTGAATGAGCTCAATGCAATCAAACTAAAAGTACATATTAAAGATTACCGTCTTAAAAAAAAGCACATGTGGTGAATTTGGACAAACTTGCATTCAATGGGTGATTATTCTGTTGAGGTCTGATGATCCAGACTTTAGACACTCATGTTCTCTCTCTCTTTGTTTCAAATGCAGGTTCAACTACAGGTCGACTCACCATCTCACCACCAATGGCTTTTATGAATTCCTCAACTGGTTCGATGAAAGAGCCTGGTACCCCCTGGGTAGGATAGTAGGGGGCACGGTGAGTGTTACCATCATCATCATTATTATTATTATGCTGAGTGTGCACTGATGGAGGATATTGGAGGTGGAGAGAGGGAGGATTGTGCAATCAATCAAAGTCATTTATTATTTATAAATACATTAAATATTATTAATGAGAAAGGAAACACTTCCCACATGTTTGCTAGATTTCAAAGATGTTAAAGGTGCACTGGTTTATTTTTTACACTCCACCTTAAAAAATTGTCTGAAGAAGAAAAAGACAGAAAACATTCATTATTGTCTCTTCTGACTGTTTCTTTATTTACCTGTCAAAGCTGTTGGTGATATTAAATAGAAAGTGAATGGATGTAACTGCTTTGGGATGCATTTATAATCCAAACATGAATATTTTTTAATAAAGCACCAGCTGCTGCCAGGTTAGAGGAACATTTTACAACACTAGATCTCTGAGACTCTCACTCACATCAAAGCAAAATCAGAATGAACTGAATCAGTAATTTAATCAGAAACTCAGAGGTGATACCCAAACCTAAACTCGGTGTTTCTTATTATTCTCAAGAGTGCCGAAGTTTTGAAAACAGCAGCTTTGACACCTCCTGCAGCTAACATGCTAACATGTAGGTCATTCAAGGCAACAAGATGATGATTAATTATAATAAACTTTATTTATATAGCACATTTCTTTAAAAAACAGTTGCAAGGTGCTGCACAGAAATAATTTGAAAAGTAAAAATAAAAGTAAAGATAAAAATGCCTTTTTTTTTTTGATATAGAAGTGAGTGTTATGTTATACACTGAAACTTGTAGTTACATTTTGATTTATGCGCCACATAATGAAAATGAATCAGCATTTGTACACAGTGGTAAGCAGCGACCTTTCTTGGAGGACGGCTGCAGGAGTTTGAGCTGCTCTCAGACACCAGACATTTGTTTATGAACCTGCGTGACTCTGGTTTTAACGTTGTGAGACCGCAGTCAGTGAAAAATGTTGTGTCGCCTTATTTTAGCATTGTGTTGTTTATCCAACTATTTCCACATCACCGGTGTTGTGTGACTTCTGTAAACCACACTTCCCTTGTCTGCTGCTGCTGCTTCGTACTGTACGTCTGTGTTTTCCATAGTTCATCAGTTTGTGTATTTTTCCCTGTAATTATCGTCGTCGTCCTTTTTACCCCTCTGTCCTACTGTCGTCTCTCTCTCTCTCCTTTTCTGCTCTTTTCTTTACCCTTATTTCTCCAGAGTCACATCACTGTGATGTATCTTGACTCATCCTCTCCAACTCACTCACTCTCTCTCTCTCAGCTACGCACTGATTGTTGTGTTGGAAATACGGCAACATTAGATTAGCTGCCAACACAACTTTTGTTGTTGAGGTAATGATGCAGGCTAGTGGAAGCACATTGTCTGTTTAATACCTCTGTGAGCTACCAGACGAGCTTGTAATTTAATTTTTTTTTCTCTTTTTTCTCCTGTTGATGATGTTTTGCAGCCGCAGCGAGTGAAAAGATGCACAAAGCAGCATTTTGTTTAGGCCTCACAACAGCTTTTCAATATTGATGCACTTCTCATCACATCAAATATAGATACACATACACAGAAGGGATTTTTTTCCTTTAAGTTTTCAGACTTGATTAATAACTCATGACTTTTAAAACCCAATGGATCATTAAACCTGGATGATTTCCTCCTCCTCCTCTAGGTGTACCCTGGCCTGATGGTCACGGCCGGCCTCATCCACTATGTGCTCAACCTGCTGCATATCACCGTCCACATCCGGGACGTGTGTGTGTTCCTGGCCCCGGTGTTCAGCGGCCTGACCTCCATCTCCACCTTTCTGCTGACGAGGGAGCTGTGGAACCAGGGGGCGGGGCTGCTGGCGGCCTGCTTCATCGCCATCGTTCCCGGCTACATCTCCCGCTCCGTGGCCGGCTCCTTCGACAACGAGGGCATCGCCATCTTCGCCCTGCAGTTCACCTACTACCTATGGGTGTGTTGAGCCCCTCGTTTATAACAGCTCTCGTTTGCTGCCTTCACTGTCGGCTCTTTTGTTCACGAGTTCAGGATTAATTAAAAATTGTCAGGCTGCAGAACAAAACTGTTTCATAACCTGCTCTGACTCAACCTGCATTTGCAATTTGTGCAGAAATAGTTCTGTCATTATTTTTGTGGCTCTTGCACAAGACAAAACCCAATGTGCCCTCTCTCGCTCCTGCCCACAAAGCT
>OMNW01030887.1:0-11847 GCA_900303245.1 Selene dorsalis | reverse complement strand
TAGTACTGTCCTGCCAGAGCACTTCGCTCCCAGAATGCAGGTCTGTTAGTGACTCCCAGTATCTCTAAAAACAGACTGGGAGGTAGAGCCTTTAGTTATCAGGCTCCTTTACTGTGGAACCAGCTCTCTCCATGGGTCAGAGAGGCAGACACTCTCTGTACATTTAAGTCTAGGCTTAAAACTTTCCTCTATGACAGGGCTTTTAGTTAGGGCTGGCTCAGGTCGCCCTGACCCATTTTATAGCTACGCTGCTGTAGGCTTAAACCGCTGGGGGACACATCAGGTTACATGGAGCCCTATCCTACCCTCTCCTCTCCTCTCCTTCTCCTCTCACGCATTTTGAACTGTCATTATTTGTTGCACCTCGTAGTTTGGCCTTGGTGTCTCGTAAAGGGTTTTCTTTGGAGTTTTTCCTCAGTCGATGTGAGGGTCTAAGGGCAGAGGATGTTGTCATGATGCTGTGTAAAGCCCTTTGAGACGAACTGCTTGTAAAAATGGGCTATACAGCACCTGGAACGCACCATCAATGAGCTGAACACAGCTCATTGATGGTGCGTTCCAGGTGTACTCTGGGGTCGGAATTTCTAACATCCTATATATAAGTCTATAAACGTTGTACTTTAATGTCATTTTATTAATCTTCCATTTTTCTGATTTCCATGTTGATTTTCAAACGGAAAGCGCTCAACTCGGAGGCGACGTTGTTCCAAGCCCCGACTTCCAGTAGAAATGAAACACACCATTACATACCATGATATATTATACTCTAGTATTGATTGAGAGACCTGGGCTGACATGGTCAGTGTTCGATTGCTTCATGCCTGCGTTATTATCTCTTCACCTGATGTTCTCAGTAAAGTTAAGCTGCGGCTAACAAGTCAATGTTGACTCCAAGAGTGTTATTTTATTATAAGAACCCAAATGAACTATAACACATATCACCACCACCACCACCACCACCCGCCATAGCTGCAGTATAGCCTATCTCAGCGGCAGCAGCAGCTACCCGAGAACTGTCGCACGCTGGGCCCAGGTGATCTTCAGGGTGCACAGGGGTGAGATAGAAGCTGGGCCTAAATGTGTGGTGTTGGTCTTTTACAATGTTTTTAATCCTAGTAGTGCTGTATTGTGCAAAAAAAAGGGAAACACGAATGGGCCATATATATTATAATAGTTTTATTTTGAAGTTTGGTATGGCCCCCCCTGGATAAAACTACACCAGTCGCTACTGATCCACAATAAAAAGATTCTTATATCAACATAACCTGAAACGCTACATAAAAGGTCTGCCAATGTATAGTTTGCAACTGTATATGTAGACAAAGATTTAACTCTTTGTGGCCACACTGGTAATCTTTTTTTCATGACACCACAAGACGTTTCTCCAATGACCATCGTATGTTTGGAAAAAGAAGGCTGAGACTCACAACCGTGACGCAAAATTGTGGCAGCATCATGTTGTGGGGGTGCTTTGTTACAGGAGGGATTGGTACAGGACTTGAAATAAATAGCATCATTAATACAGACATTCCCCCCCATATAGAGGGATTGAAGCAGCATCAGAAAACATTGAAGAGACACCAGAGAGGCCCCAGGCCTGAGAATCGAAGGGTCAAGGGATGGGTCAGTTCAAAGGTACATTTGGTATGATGTGAGTGGACTTTAATTGCAGGCCTCTCATCTTATCTGTCTTCAGACAGATGAGGGCAGCAGAGAGAAAACCAGCCTGTGTGTTAGACCCAGTAATCATCAAAAACAGTCACATGTATTGCATGTCAGGATTGTGCAGAATACAAGTTTTTCTATTCTTCCAACATTTTATTGTATTACATTAGATATTTAATGTTATTCTTATTAAAGTTAACATCGTCAGCAGAATATTTCATTTTGATGATGTTATTTCATTGTTTTATCTCATATGATCTCCCAACATATTCCATTAAATTGAAAGACATGAATTTCCCTGCGAAAAATTCACATTCAATTGCAACTGCATTTCAACAACATTAGACTTAAATTAAAATAAAAGCAACTTCCATCATTGTTTTGAGGTCAATGATATTAAAATCTATTGTTTTTTGTGGCAGACTTCTCTCAGTACACTGTCAGGAATACTGAGAAAGCTACACATCACCATGATTACTTCATGTTTTGAAATGGTTTCTGACTAAATGAAGGACATACGAAATATTTGTGTTTTACACACACACACACACACACACACACACACATGCATGTGTATGTGCAAATCTGTGTATGTCTCTGTATGATCGATTTCATAATGCCTGGGTTTAAATGTGTGGCCGATTTCTTAGATTTCATAAAGTCTACAGTCAGACGTTAGCCTTGGCTGGGACAACTGAGAATTTCAGTCTACAGCAGAGATGGTACACAAGGACAGGTCTAATGGTCTGGTCTCTGATGCCATAAATGAGAGAACTCAGACATCTAGGAAAGAGGAAAATACACATATAGAAAACATTCTGGACACGCACAAATACTAGACGTTTTACAGTTCTTGACAGAGATATAACAATTGGATTGTAAATGGTTGATGAGAGACTGAGGCCCAGCTGCACCAGATGCAGAAGCAGTGTGTTTCGAGCCTTTCGAGTAGAGGCTTTGTCTGTAGAGGCTGACCTGGCTGCTACCACCACACCTATATAAGAGGAAGTGATCACCACAGTAGCAGATATAAACAAAAAACAAGTATAAGCTTTATCGTAATGATCTGACATAGACCCGATCAACATGGCTATGTCAGAGCAAAAGTCCTTCATCTGCAAGCTGGGCAGTTCTTCAAATGGGAACTCTAAAAGCAAAAAAACTCGAGTGAGAACATTCAGTGAACAAAAGGTCCAAACCACAATGATGGCCACTCCTGTGTTTCTGATGGTGATGATGGTTGCGTGCCTCAGTGGGTAACACACAGCTACATATCTCTCCAGAGACATCACCACCAGTGTTATAGGAGAGACTTCATTTGTAAGATCAGCGATCATGACCAGAAGACCACAGATAGGATACGTCAGCCTGATTCTACATGCAGCGATTATGTAGAGTATCTGGCTCAGTGTCATTTGTACAGTGTCAGCAAAAAGAAGGTTAAATAGAAGAATATACCGAGAGGTCTCACAAAACACTGGTTTACTCCTCAAGGTGAATAACATGGTCCCATTGATGAAGAGAAACACACAGCATGGCACTGTAGTCAGAGTGGAAAACAAAGCTCTCTCCAGTGTTCCCTGATACTGCTGTTCAGCAGTGCCATTCATCACAAATTGATCTCCATATGACATTTTTAAGAAGCAGTAAAGACATTAACGTCTTGGCATCAGCGGAGCATTGAAACTAAATAAATTTCTTCCAGATTGTCACAACAGTGAAGATCCACTGACAGCAGAGATAGCTGAGCTCACACAGAAAATCTACAATCATGCACACACATGCTCACTTTGCAGACAGGCAGCAAGTTAGAGGCTTTGCTTCTTTCCATATGGGCAGAGCTTGTCTGCAGGGTTTGCCTGTCCTCACTCTGTATATGAGCTCTGTCCTCACACCTACCTCTTGTCACGCCGTTACATGTCCCCACAGTAAAAATCTTAACAAGTACGTAATCTGGCCTCCAGTATTCCCCAGTGCCCTGGCCATGAGATTTCTTTCAAATTTGGAATGAAAACGGACAGTATCTGTCTTTTTGGTGCAGGGAGAATAAAAACTGACACCCCTGACCCTTAAAACCCATCTAAAACCATGCCTTCATTCAAAAAGCCTGGGCCCCATGCTAAACTTTAGAAGAGCCATGTCATACAGAGGGGTCAGATCAACCTATAAGTCTCTTTACTGTCTCCAGGGTCAAAGCTGCCCAGAGGAAAAAAAAATCCAACTGTCTCATTTCCTTTGTCTAATAATAAAAAAAACTTTCATTGTATTTGGAGCTGACAGAATTCTGACCAGTTTTTTTCCCAAACCTCCCTTTAGGATAAATGAGGAGGAGATAGATAGACCTAATAGACAGATAAATAGATCCAGCTAAGACAAAGCGCTACATCCAGTTAGAGAATAAGGGCAGGCTTACACCGGTCTGTTTTCTGATGCAAACCAATGCAGGATTATACACTGTTGCAATTTTTCAATTAGTCCAGTTTGCGTTCACAATGGCCAAACTCAAACGGTCCAATAATTGTAAACAAAAGTCATGTGGCCACAAATGTCATTCTGTTATTGCTCATACAGTTTAGGCGAGTATACAACAAATCCTTCACAGTTTCTATTGTACATCATGGAGTATTGTCTGCTTATTTTCATGGTGGTGCTGATCTGGACTGTATATCACCAGACTTTAACAGACTGTGCATATGTACAGCTGGTAAGACTGTGGGCATTAAATAATGTATTTATACATACAACACACCAGCAGCAGCGCCCACTGATCTGTACTGAGACTGTTCTTTCATGTGAGTTCAATGACTGCTGTGTGGAAAACCACGCCGTGGTCTGTAATCAATGTGCAGACGAGTGTGTTTGGAGCTGACGAGAGGATCGAAAAGAGAGAGCAAGACGATGGGACTGTAGCCGCCGTGCTGTGATGACCCCGCCCACACTGAGGAGGAACTATGAAGTACTCAGCTGTAATAAAAAGAACCTAAACCAAGTCAAGTCGAGCCGAGTAGAGCTGTAAATGTGTAGTGGAAAAGGGGATGTAGAGTGAGTAATGAAAGACTTCATACAATGTGAATTATGGAACCATGTTGTTTCAACTTTTTAAGGCTATGTAAAAATTAATAAAAATGGATCTGACATATCTAATTTTTTCTATAATTTTGATGTATTATATGGTATGGCAAATGTCATAACTTCAAATTGAAGTTAAGTAACTCAGTAGCTCACAACTTGCTTAATTAAGCGACACCACAAACCAGCAGCCACACAATTACTTCAGAACATGAACAACAATTTCTTTTACACAGAATATTCATTCACAGCTTCAAAGTCATTAGGTCTGGTTAGGCTAACCTAAAATAACCTAAATATGATGTCTACATAGGAAAACTTAACAGACTCTCCAAGCAATAATTTTCTCATTAGCATGAATAGTACTGGAGATTCATAACAAATTATTGGTGTCTGTGAATGTTCTCATTCATCCAGGTCATCGTATCCCCACTAGTCTGACACACTGTGTGTGTAAGAGGCGAAACGTCTTCATAGACAAATACTAGTCCAGTTGCTTTCGATTTAACTGTTGCCTAGACAAATTATTGGTGAAATGAACGAGTTTGGTGGCAGATAATGTCTTATTTAGAGGCTGCATTGTCCATGCCCCATCACTAACATTATATGGATATATGTGGATGAACGTATTTTATGCTAGAAAATAAGTTCCAGGTTGCAAAAAACAACCTATTGAACTTCTCCTTTAAGTTGCTGTTATAAATAAAATAGGAAATAAAATGAATGGGATTTCAAAGAACTTATAAAAACAAAACAAAACTGTGTACTGAAATGGTTCGGTACTTGTACCGTTTTAGTCCTAATACGTCTATCTGCTGAGTTGTGACAGAAAGTGACTGAGTGCATCTCAATACCAGTGACTTTATGACTGAATAGTTAGACAGTTAGACATAGACAGCTCATTTCTAATGTCCATTAGTTACAGAGCACTTCAAACAAGTGTCAGTCTTAATATTTTCTTGAAACCATATTTTAAGTTATCATTTACCACCACTGGCACATCACTAGGCCTGGTGGTGGTGGTCGCCCTGAGGAGCATGACCCCACTGCACTGTGGCAGCAGTTATCTGCATCAAAGGTGGCAACCCCAATGGCACTGCCAGCTGCAGGAGATGGATGGCAGACAGAAGAAGACGTGTTGGTGGGAAGCTGTTGCCGATGTGGTGGTGCTTCACACTGAAAAACATCCATCAATACTACATAATATATAGTGTATATGTAGCTAAAAGTTAATTAATTAACATGTTAAAGGTGGCTGTCTTTGACCAGGCCAAAATGTATTTGAATAACTCTCTGTGTTTTCTACTATTGTGCAGGCTGCAGGATGCCAGGCCAATAACATCCAGTTCTCAGATCAAAAACGGCTTAAAAAAATATTTTTTTAAAGGGAAACTATGCAAGTCCAGTTGCTTTTTTGCTGTTTTTGGCATTTTTTTCTCTACAGAGCTCCCCCTACAGTCCTACTACCCGCCCCACGGCCATGTGCGTTTGTTTTCAACGAAGCCAGCGAGAAGGCAATCCGTGGAGCGATGTCTGCAGAGGTGGTTAATGTTAACAAGAGATTATGTATTACCAGGCGTGTTTGCGTCCTAGTACTATAAACTGTTACTGTAAAGCAGTCTATGTTTCTTGTGAGAGGAGATATGGGATATGGGCGGAGGCGCTGATCTTGCAAGGTTGGTTTTTGGCCAAAAGACGCTAACTGGAAGGCAGAGAGCCTCCATTCTCCCTGTAACAAGTCATTTAACCATCACAGTTAGTGAGAAACTGTATAATCTTGCATAGTTTAATATATCAGTCAACCATGAGGAAAGGTGATGGTTATGGTTAGGGTTAATGTGCTGTCTACTGTGTAGACAGACCTGACAAATTCATTTCCTTGAATCTACTGAAACCTCCGATCAGATGTTCTAATGTAACTGCATTTACAAACTTATTATTGTTAACTTTTAGTTATTCTTATGTATATTTATATAGCATTGGTAAGTATACCTAACTACTGTATATGCATCAGGGGGAATGAACAATGGCAATGGAGATGAGGTTTTCTTCTCTGTTGCAACCGAACTTTAGACTCCAAACACAGGGAATTTCTTTCATCAAAAGCTTATTTTATTAGAAAGAGATGGGGAAGTAGTTTCACTTCAAGGTTTTAAATTCAGGTGGGTATTCAAGACACTTTGTTCTCTGCTTATTACTGAACTTGTTTGTGCTTGATCGACCGTGTCCCCATGGAGGTGCACATCATTACCTCACCATTAAGATTCCTGATTAACACCCTCAGGATCTAGTCAATATTTACTAAAGCATTAATTATTGAAGCTCTGAATATTTAATGTGGCTAAATGAGATACCAGGAGACTAGGTCAAATGGGATGACACTGTCGCTTTGACACTTCTGAGTGCTTTCAGCAGCTGACAAAACAACATTTCCATGTGTATAAGGAACAGTGACAAAAACTAAAATAAAATGTTGGCAAAAGTGAAATTAAGTTATTTAAAACTACACTATGTAACTTCCTTCCTACTCTTGGAACATTAGCATGGGAAGGTGTTAACACAGGCTACTGTGACTATGGAAGGATTACTGAAAAGGCCATAGACACAGAGACTGAATGGGTTGGGGGGGGGTCATGGGCCCAAACCTCTTACTCAAACTACAGTTGAGAATTGTTCCCCAACTGCATCCATCCCCAACAAAAAAAGAGTATTCCAGGTGCACTGACAAAACTTTCCCAAATTACAGTACAGAAAGACCACGTTCAGGTAATATTTAAAGTAATTTTGATTAAACACAGAACTACAAACAGGTTAGTTGACATCAGCAGCATTTGACATATCTGTGACCTCATCAATGTTCAAATTCTAAAATGGCATTTTAAAGGAGAAGTTCCGTTTTTTGCAACCTGGACTTTATTTCTAGCATAAAATACGTTCATTTACTCACCCGTGTAACTTGGAGTCCTTCGGACGATATTTAGATCCACTCGTGATCTACGTATATCCATATAATGGGAGTTGTTGCGGCAACGATGCAGCGTCTAAATAAGACATTATCTGCCACGAAACTCGCTCATTTCACCAATATCTTGTTCTGAATCACCAGCACTATTCCCCCGTGAGTTCGGAGCGGCTCGGAGTTGTTTTGTTATTGTCATTTGGGGTTTTTCACACAGCTTTTCGCTGACCTACGACCTCGATGACGTCACTTCCGTGCCACTGCCGAAGTCGTAGGTCAGTGAAAAGCCGGGTAAAAAATAGGGCTGTGAATCTTTGGCTATCCCACGATTCGATTCAGAATCGATTCTTGGGGCCACGATTCGATTTTTTTCCGATTCTTTCAAATCCAAACTACTTTACAAACATACTTTAACGTTGCAATCTCTGCAAATCGTATGCGTCATGTCAAACTGTTTCTTACCTGGGCCGGGTTCACGGTAAAATCCAAAGCATTTCCAAATGTTTGATTTCAAAGACCGCGGAGGCGGTTGTATTTCTTTTTCTTCATCCCCCATATTTCAGGCAACAACAACCAACGAACCACGACACACCCCTCTGTAGCCTGCTAGCATAGGCACGCACGCCTGCCTGCCTGTACACTCACGCTGCTTCCTTGTTGTGGCTAGTACTACGGGGGCTGAGAAGGCACAATGCTGCGATTTGCCGTCACACCAAAAAAATCGATTTTTTGAAAATGAGAATTGATTCTGAATCGTGCCATGTTAGAAACGCGATTCGAGCTCAAATCGATTTTTTCCTGCACCCTTAGTAAAAAACCCCGGATGACAATAACAAGGCAACTCTGAATTCACGGGGGAATAGTGCTGGTGATTCATAACAACATATTGGTGAAATGAAGGAGTTTCGTGGCAGATAATGTCTTATTTAGACGCCGCATCGTCGCCCCAACAACTCCCATTATATGGATACACGTGGATCGCGAGTGGATCTAAATATCTTCCAAAGGACTCCAAGTTACATCAAAGTTGTTCGGGTGAGTAAATGAACGTATTTTATGCTAGAAATAAGGTCCAGGTTGCAAAAAACGGAATTTCTCCTTTCAAGGAAAACAGTCAGTGTCCAGATGACACCTGAAACACACACAAACCCTTGTGATCACCTACAACTGAGCAGGCGTACCCATGTACACCAGCATATACACTTCTTCAGGTACCTCAGATAACATTCTGTATATTACAGGGACAAAGGATATTCTCAGACAGTGGGAACAGATATACCATCCATGTTTCAGCCACACTTGTCTTGGACAACTTTTTTTTTTAATTTGTGCTATTTCACACAAGTGTTGTTAAGTGCAATTATTTAACAGTTTCATAGAACTTCATACTTGAGTTCAGACATTTTGTCATTCAAGTAAACTTTTTATAGTCAACACTGAAGTGCATTCTATTTACTTTGGACTCATTTGTATTCTTTAAACTTTGTCATAATTTGTCTCCATGTGCTCATCCCCCCCCCCCTGCCCATTATAATTTCTGATAAACACCCACAGGAGCCATTAATTATATCAGTATCCCCTGAAATGCAATTGAGTGAGGGTTTGAATATTTAATGCATCTAAATGAGTTATCAGGGGACTGGTTCACACACAGGGATTTCTCTCAGTGATACCTCCAAGTATTTCAACAAAACAATATTTCCACAACAACAATATCATATCTCAGTGGGCAGAAGTTCGCAGAAGTACAACTTGTACTGACTTGCATCTAATTAGGGCCCAAGTGTTGACAAAGTCGGACGGAGGACCCTACTGGTTTATTATTTTTTTAGCAACAAATTAATGCCTTTTTGAGGGCCTTTCCATGCTCGAATACTCACGAAACCCGGCCCACACGTCGGAACTGGTGAAAAATTTCATATTTTAAAGTCGTTCAACATGGGCGTGGCAAATTGGCTCAACAGCGCCCCCTAGAAATTTTCCAAAATTGAGCCCCTTTTATGAGTTTCACCTAGACACATGAAAATCGGTAGGCTCATATAACATGTCAAGACACATGAAAAAGGCCTCAAGAACGCATGCCCTAAACCCAACAAGAAGTCATCCATTTTGATTTGAATTTTTACTTTCGGCCTCAATTTGGTGATTTCCACACCTCTTATTTGAGCAAACTAGTCCAAGGGATTTTGCCCGATCGACTTTAGGCAAGGCAAGGCAAGGCAAGGCAAGGCAAGGCAATTTTATTTGTATAGCCCATTTTTACAAACAGTTTGTCTCAAAGGGCTTTACACAGCATCATTACAACATCCTCTGCCCTTAGACCCTCACATGGACTGAGGAAAAACTCCCAAGAAAACCCTTTAACTAGGAAAAAAAAATTTAGATTTGGTACACACTATCCTGACACCATGAAAGGTTATTCAAAGCTTTTCCTTATGTCAAGGGGTGTGGCTGCTAGGGTGACACATTTCGATGATGCTTTCTAGGCTCACTAAAAGATTTCAAGATCTTTCCACAATTTCCACATTTCTGATGATTCGCCATAGATATTCAAGCAGTTCTCTCTCCCACATACTTCAAAATTTCTGTACATGATAAAAGCCCTGCCCTGAATGCCTCCATGTGCTCATATTCAGTGTTACCGTGGCGCCCCCTTGTGGAGACAGGAAATGCAGTATTTTACACTATATCCACTAATCCTACACTCTTGAACCCATCTACTTCATTTCATGGTAACAGGTTGATGAAGGTCCACAGTGATACCAGTGGTTTCGCGAGGTTTCGCGTGTTTTGCAATAGATGTTGTATACAGAAAAGAGGACAGTTTACAACACAGAGTATGGGAAAGCATTGAAACGGAATCAGTTGGTTAACAAAAATGATGGACGCAGGAGAGGCAGGGAGAGACGGCCAGCTTAATGGGACTACTGGATGGCAGACTGGGTCGCAAGCAGGAAGGGCAGGCCGGTTTAACAGCAGGAGAAAGGAGGTGATGGAGGCAGTGGTTGGGGCAGAGGGATGGAGCTCTGGAGAGATCTGTGGAAACACATAGAGAGTGCGAGACACCAAGGCCAAACTACAAGGTGCAACAAATAATGACAGTTCAAAATGCGTGAGAGGAGAGGAGAGGAGAGGAGTGGAAAGGAGAAGGATGGAGGAGGAGTAGAAAGGAGGGAGGGAGGAGGAGAGGAGAGAGTAGGATAGGGCTCCATGTAACCTGATGTGTCCCCCAGCAGTTTAAGCCTACAGCAGCGTAGCTATAAAATGGGTCAGGGCTACCTGAGCCAGCCCTAACTAAAAGCCCTGTTATAGAGGAAAGTTTTAAGAATAGACTTAAATGTACAGAGATTGTCTGCCTCTCTGACCCATGGAGAGAGCTGGTTCCACAGTAAAGGAGCCCAATAACTAAAGGCTCTACCTCCCAGTCTGTTTTTAGAGATGCTGGGAGTCACTAACAGACCTGCATTCTGGGAGCGCTCTGGCAGGAGTGATAGGGTCTTTCAGATAGGATGGAGCATTGTCATTAAGAGCCTTACTGTGGCACGACACGGTGTTCCTCGAGACCAGTAGACCAGGCTGACCAGCCGAGCCTCGGTCCTTCCTGATTGGCACCAAGCTGCAAACATCCCGCAGGTGAAAGCGGAGTGTCTGGTTTGTGCTCAATCCCAGTCTCTCCGCTCTCACCCACAATTGAGCACCTGTCCTGGGCTACATGGTGTCAGCCTGCTCCGTTGTCCTTATTTATTTATTTATTTTTTGAGGGAATGGAGTGACCAATTATGTAACTTGCAGTGTAACTAAATACTTCTGAAATTGAGTAATCAGAACAGTAACTTGATTACGCTACTATTAAAAAGAGTAGGCTCATCAGTAGCCTAACTTAAATACTTTCCAGAGTAATCCTTGTTTTTCACCATGCATAATCAAAATAATATGCTTGAAAAGAAATCTTTGTGGGAAGAGATGCCTATCTGACTTCCTCTTTGGAAAATCTTGCTTAGCCACTATCTATGGTCGTCAGAAAGATGCCAATATGGGAAAAATGTGCAGAAAAACTTATTGTGTGTGTATTTCTTGGATACACACACTTTTTGCTCTCTGCTGCCCCCTACTGTCAGTACAGTACTAAGTACAGTACTAACCACATAAAGGCC
>OMNW01030881.1:7451-24960 GCA_900303245.1 Selene dorsalis | reverse complement strand
CAACGCTCTGCTTTTCTGTGTGCATCCACAAAATAAACATTTGTTTCATGAGAACGGCAATAGCAACTCCATTCAAATCTCCAGCAAACTTAAACTCTGGCGAGTAACTTTACGTGAAGTGCACGAGCTCAAAAAAGTGAAAGTAAATTACCATTGCAGCCGCGAAGCCTCTTATTTAACATGGAGTGAATGAGCAACCGACACATAAAACCTTCATAATATACACATGGAATCGAACATTGAGATTATCGAAACTGACGTAAATTTGCCTTTGATTTGAACGAAAGTTTGATTCTTGTACATGATGAAAAGGAGCCTTAATGGCTTCACCGCCAACGTTTTTATAGCAGTGCATTTATAACAAATAAGCTAACGCAATGTTACATCACAACTCAAATCAAATTCAGTGTTTGGGTGGGAGAAGGAGAAAAAAAGTTAACAGAACTTACGGTGTTTTGTTTCCAGCTTGACACACTGCTCCTGGGTGTTTTCTCTTCAAATGTTTGTGCATGACAGTGGTACTACTGTGAAATGCTAACTGCCACTTGCATAGTCTGCAAACCACCACATCATTGGCATGAAGAACGAAATATTCCCATACTTTAGAAGACCGTGTGCGAGGTTTTTTAACCGTTTGCTGCTCCGTACAATCTTTATCGTGACTTGACGCCGCCATGTTGCTTTTTCTAATCCGACGAGTCGACGTAGAATTTTGACGTCGACAAATTTACGTAATCGATTACGTCGATTACGTCGACGAATCGTCCCAGCCCTAGTCTTGACCAAGTCTACATGCCTAAATGCATTGAGTTGCTGCCATGTGATTGGCTGATTAGAAATTTGCGTTAACGAGCAGTTCGACAGGTGTACCTAATAAAGTGGCCGGTGAGTGTATATACAGTATACGTATGTCAGAGAGGGACTACAGAAGGTTTTTCTTTTATATATTTGCATGTTTTGATTTTATGTGAGTGGTTTATTGTTTTGGAGCTTCATTTGTAGCACACTGTCTCATCATGAAGACCTCTCCCTGTGTTTGAACACACCTGCAGCTGGTTGGTAATGAGAGCAGTGAGGGGTGCAGGTGAAAGGAGGGAAGGTGCTCTGCGGCAGGTTGGTACGTTGGCATGACGACCTCTCAATTTTAATTGTGGAACCTTTATCCAAAGCAACCAATGATCACGTCACAAACTCTGAATATATGTGTACATTAATTTACATTAATTCATTACATTAAAGTACATTAAAGTAAAATGACGTCTTGTGAAAAAACTGAACTGTTGCAGACAGTGGTAGAGTGAAGGCTCTGTAAAAGCAAGAAGCTTCTTAGTTGATTAATGCGGCTGTGTGGCTACAGTTCTCTGTTTTATCCATTTGGTGCCACTGTTATATTCTGTGCTGTATATTTTACCGTGTCCATAATTTAAGTCATATTTTGTCCTGACCATGTTTCCTTTTGTTGAGGTTCAGCTGGCTGACAAAAAAAACAAAAGAAGGGAACAAAAGTTAATCCCTGATCTATCACATATACATATGGTCCACACAGAACATACTTGTACATTTTGTAATGTTCTGCTCTCTCAGACCAGTCAGAACATTAAGTCTGCAGCACTTATTCAATATCCAACAATGTTACACATAAGCAAACCTTAATTTTCTAAGAAATAACTCTTGAATTTCACATGACCATAAATATCATAAATAAGTTGCTGAATGTTCCTGTTGCTACATTCTTGTTTGTTTGGTTGGTTGGTTTGTTGCTGGAGAAAACCCTGGAAAACAATTGAATAATGGCAAGTCTGTTAGAAACCTGGAATCTCCTGTTAGAAGGCTAATGAAGTCCTGACTGTCTGTTCGCTTGAAGCTACAGCACACAGTTCTGCCTTGCTGTCATGCTGACACACGACGCCTTTCTGTTGATTCTGATGGTGCTCATGTGCTCAGTGCTGCTTCTCCTGACAGATTTTCCTGCATACGTTTCCACTCGTGTGGTGCTGGGCATGCCCCTCAGGTTCAACTGGGCCCTGAAGGCCTTGCAGAAGAGGAAGTAGATGAGTGGGTCGAGGCAGACGTTGAGAACAGACACCATGATGGTTAGCTCCTTCAGGTAGAAGAAAGCCTGGCTCCACGAGCACTTGCTATTCAGGAAGGTATAGGGAAGCCGAACCAGGTGGTAGGGAACGAAACAAATGCAGAAGACGCTGACCAGAACCAACATGTTCCTGCGGGACTTGGCGAGTTTCTTGGGGCTGGAGGAGGACGGCTGCGTCTTCTGTGCCAGGGACAGCCTGTGGGAGGTGCTGTAGTAGAAGAAGATCAGAGAGATGAGAACGAGCAGGAAGGTGGCAGCAGAGCAGGAGTGGAGAACTTTGTAGAGCACGCTGAGGGGTTTGCTGTGCAGAACGTCACAGCGCACTGCCATGGGGACAGACTGTAACGGTTCCTGCGTGAGCAGCGATATGAAGACGTAGGTCATCATCATAGCCAGGAGGAGAACCCAGGTTACCGTAGAGATGACATGAGCAGCTCGTACGCTCTGCAGGATGTGAGTGCCTAAAGGATGGACGATCTTCAGATACCTGGAGAGGAGAGGCCACAACATGATTCATAACCTGTTGTGTTCAATGACAGGGAGCTTTTAAACATTTTAAACCCCCCTGGTTTCTGCAACTACAGTATGGTAAAGGAGAAAGACCAAGCTAATATTCACATCCTTGTATCTGTAAAGTTGTGAAGTAAGGTGCAGAAGCTAGAGCAGGAAGTTAAGGGGGACCAAAGCCTAAGACCACACAACATCAGCACACTCACTGATAGCTGTTTAAAAGGACATGGTTAAAGTTTCACATCATGAAACACACTCCACTTCCTGCCAACAACACAAACATGACTCTCACTTTATGTTATATAAGGATCTGATGGTTTGAAATGATGGCCCAGATCCCCCATGCTTTCACAGTGCCTAAACCCTATGTCTGGTTGTCAGGTTCCTTTCAGATTTGTGACTAGTTAATGCACAAGGAGTCCAAGCTGAGTCTGGCAGTGAAACTACATATAAGATAGGTCTCTATCTGGGGCCCAAATGGGTGAAGGTCAAATTAAATTCAATCTAAGTGGCTCAGAATAATGTCCTACCATAAGGGACACACTACTGCAATGTACATACTTCAAAGAGGGAGAAGAGAAGAGGAGTGAAGGAGGCCATTAATATGAAAGTAGAGAAACTTTTCATAAAATTATACTGTCTTCCACTAATACTGTCCCTAGGAGATTTAACAACCATTCACACTTGACCTTATGGCTCTAGTGACTATCATTCCAACAACCAGAAGAAGTAATGAATTTAATATGAGAAGTGCGGTGCCATGAACTAGACTATACTAAAAATGTAAACTTAGCTCTTTATTTGCATACAAACACAAGCTGAAGTTGAAATTCAAACTTGCATTGTTTTGAGGTGAGATGCTGCCAGATGCTGCTTAGCAATAGTAATCATTGATGCAGGGACAAAGAACACGGGCTAAGAGATGGAGGGACGGCTGAGGGCTGAGTTTGGCTGACTCTGTTTAACTGCAGATAAACTTTTACGCTGACTCACCACCATTTCTACATTCATTCTATCATATCATATTCTACATTTTCTCTTCAGTCAATAGGTTGTTATGTTAATGTGGAACAACAGAACATAGAAAATATACCTTTAAATATGTAAATATGAATAAAATCCTGTTCTCCAGCACTTCAACACTGACTCAACAACTTACATTTGTGTTGGAGCGATATCTGATCTGTGCTGTGATTCCTGGAATCAGGACAAGCTTCAGTAACGAACCACAATGAAAAACAGCCAATCAGGGCTCTGACCTACTACCTGGGTAAAAACCAGCAAGTCCACTGAGCAAGGCTGCAGACTTTCTTATAAGTCACAACTCTGTGCTGACTCTGCTGTTGTAGTCAATTTTCAATTATTTGTCATAAATGCAGCCATTAAGTGTTTTGCATGGAAAATGTACTGATCGATAGATTTTGAGCCTTTAACACTTCTGAAAATACAGCGGAAACCGTTAAACAACAGGTTGTTTCTGAAAAGTAAATAAAGAACGCACCTGCAGCTTTGCAAAAACATAAAAATAAGGCTCTTGACACATCGTTTCATGGGTGCTGGCACATCGGACACCCAAAATTTACACTAAAAAGAGAAAATGCAAATATCTGTGTGTTTCCATCCACTAATGGCCTGTGAATATTATGAGTAAGTTCACCAAAATGAGGAGTAGGTGGCGCAAATGTTCTAGTCAGGCATCATTTACCATAGCAGAAGAAGACTGAGCAATGTAATGGTAATTTATTCACTAAATCTGTTTCTGTTGCACCTTTTCGCTTTTTCCCTTTGTCTATACACCAACTTTTCCACCTCTTCCAATGTAATAAACTATCAGGACTTTTTTGAATTTTTTCGTGTTTCCATACAGATATTTCTATGAGCAAATTGATAACGCGCATAAAAGTAGGCTGATGGAAACCTAGCTACCTTTAGTGCAGATCTGTCTCTGTAGTGTGTTTTGTCTGTGTCTTTTTTTGTCAAGCCACATCCCTCCTGCTTTTTAAGCATGGTTGACCATAACAGTCTCACATCCTCATGATGACGTAAAACCCGCTCAAAGCAGCAGCTCAGACCGCAGTTTGTTCACATCCTTCTTCTCTTATCCAGGGTTGTCAGGCCAGGTTGAACTCCAACCTCCAGCTCTGTTTCATTCATATGTATTAGTTATCTATGCTTACCGTGCTTGGGGACATGTATGTGTTCACTGCTCGCACTGGTGCTTAAGCTACGGATCTGTTCTATTGCGACTGCAGCGGGAGCAGTGTTGCAATCGCTGTACCGCACTGTTGTGATGAAAGGAGACCCGAGCCAAAGGGCAAACCTCTCGATCTACTGTACAGTCTTTGTTCCCGCCTCACCTAGGCTCAGGAGCAATGGGTCATGACCTAAAGAACAAGGTTGAGGATGCAAGTGGCCGAAATGAGCTCTGAGGCACTGTGGCAGACTGAGGATGTGGTCAATTAACCAACTGACCAGTTAACCAAGCAGCAGGGCAGCAGCACTGAAGTGAGGCAGCAAACAGCAGTACTCCCATTAAGCTGGCCCTGCACTCACTGTAGCCTTCCCACCAGAAGCTGCCTTCATCAGCTCCTCTTGACTGCACAATCCCAATTTATTCCATATTCTGTGTTGTAAACTGTTTTCTTGTCTGTATACAACATCTATTGCACATCTGCCCGTCCTGGGTGAGGGATCCCTCCTCTGTCTCTCACCCTGAGGTTTCTCCTGTTTTTTTTCTTGGGAGGTTTTCCTCAGTTGATGTGAAGGTCTAAGAGCAGAGGATGTTGTTGTGATGCTGTGTAAAGACCTTTGAGACAGACTGTTTGTAAAAATGGGCTATACAAATAAAACTGCCTTGCCTTGCACCATGACCATAATAAACCTGGACTGATGCAAAGAAATAGTAAACCACACAGCTGTTTCTGACTAACATGACCCCGATTGACGCCAAACACTCACTGAACACCATTTACTGATTGTGACTTATGCAGACAAACACAGTGGTTCACAAACAAATATAGAGCCTGGACCTACCTATTGGCTGCGATGTAGCCCATGAACAGGATGCTGGCGTACATGTTGAGGTAGAAGGCAGAGGCACCAAAGTTGCAGTACATCCGGCGGACGGGGACAGCGCTGCTGGCATAGTTGAGAATCCTTAAGGGGAGGCAGAGGCTGATGAGGAAGTCGGCGGCTGCCAGGTTCTTCAGGTAGATGGTCACGCTGCTGGACATGTGCTGCTGAGTGCTGCAGAAGTAAACCCTCAGAGTGATGCCGTTCAGGACCAGACCTACCTGCTCAGGGAACATGGATAGGACAACAACCGTCACAAACAAACAGAGTGAGGGGGAAGAGGTCAGGGTTTGAACATGAGAGACTCACCAGAAACACCAGGCAGTAGAACACCACGAGAAACATGTGGAACCCCTGTGTGGCCACGCGATCGCAATGAATCGGAGCGGTGACATTCTCGTGACTCAATAAGGACTGGTTAAAGGTCGGGGTCACGTCCACCCCTCCAAGGTCACTCATGTTTCTGGATGTTTTGAGCAAAGAGATGTGATAAGTAACTTGAAATGGTTTAAGCATCAAGTGGTAAGTGGTGAGAAACTGTCACTCCGGAGACCAGGTTCACACCCAGAGTCCAGCTCTTTGGTCCTGCTCAGTAAAGATGGTGGTTCTGGTTGAATGTAAATGAACAGGTTCTGAACCTTCTCCATATTCACCCTCTGGGCTCTTGCGTCCAGTTCACTATCAGCCATATCAGCCATTTGAAAACCATGAAAACTACATGTCTTTCATTCTAAACTCAACACTTGAAACATTTAGTTTTGAATGTTTTCCATCAGATTATGTCATTGGTCCGTTTGGGAGTGATTTCATGGAATATTCATAGTTTCCAATAGGGGCCTATGATCGCTTACCGCACTCTAATGGAGCAAATTTCGACATAGGTGTGAATAACACAGGAAAAAAGTAGCAGCACTGAGAATATAGAATATGGTCATTTTTTAAGGTTGTTTACCAACAAGAGCATTGTGCAAACAAACTGGTGTTGGAAGGGTTAAAACTGAAAAAGGAATGGATATTTTATACTTTATGGAGCAAAAGGAGCAAATAACATAAAAAACAAAGCCATAGGGTAAAACAGGATCAGGTGTTTCTCTGAGCTGAGCTATAAACCGGATGATAAGATAAACTTGAATTCTCTACAGAACAGCCTCACATATTCTAATGAGCAGGATGGCTGTGGGCAGTTCACTTGTATGATCACTATCAGTGAAGCGCAAAGATGTACGCATCCAAAACATTTCCTTGTAAACATCGGAGAGTAACTATGTTTCCGACACAAACTACGTGCTGTTGCTCAGAGACACACACGAGCTGACAGCCGCCTGTACAACATGTTGTGGATGCACCACTTCACATGAGTTTTATCCAAATGTCTCAGAGGTCTCCGTCCTCCAGCTATCACTCCTCAGCTGCCTTCACACTGATGAAATACTGAAATTAACCTGTTGAGATCCCACTGACTGACTGAGTGTGAAGTACTTTCATTACATACTGACTTAGAGGAGGCAGAGGAAGAACTGTTGATGATGAGCTCACACACGGGATAGTTTTTCCCCAAGCAGTGTTGGTTCAATTCCACCCTGTGGCCTTTTTTGTTGTATGTGTGACATGTTACTGTGTCTCTTTGTCTCACTGTGGCTGAAATGAAGGTCAAAGTTAAAAAGACAGAGGGTGTCTCAGACTAAGCCGTCCTGCCACACACAAGGTTTTGGCCAAGTCTTAGAGGACTTTAATGCTCTCTCTCTGCCTGCAGCTACAACTCACCACTGAATCATTAAAATCTTGGTATTTGAAATATGTTCTCATAGTGTTGGGAACCATAAGAGTCCCAGCCTTTATCAAAGGTGTTTCATTTTGAAGTCAAATCAACCACAAGACATCAGTTACACAATCTTTACACTTCACATGTTTTAAACCACATTTATCATCAGCTTCAGTAAATTCCAAATCAACATCTAACATCTAAAAGCTACTGGATCATATATGCAGTCCAGAAAGAAGTAAAGCTATCCTCATCTAAGAAACCACTCTCAGTTGTTCCAAATTAAGAGGGTGAAGAGGGTGAAGACAAATCTGATGAATGATCACTGGGAGAGGACGAAGCACGGACTTTAGGTCATCTAAAAAACAGTCCAATGAATCAATCTGAGAGGTCGTTAGAAGAAAAGCACTCCATGTCTCTAATCTTGATCCTCTGACATGAATATTAATGAGTGATGACAAGGTCATTGTTTCAAGTTCTGCATTCAAGTACTTCACTACATACACAGTATGACAACAGTTGTTTTTATATTAAACAAAATGTAAGTGTAAATAAGTTTACATGAAGTGGGATTTTAATTTCAGGACTTTTACATGTTGTTCTACACTGTTGTGCTGGTACTCAGCATTAAGCCACTGCAGATAAACAAATTAGTTAACAAACTCAAAAATGCTGAAATTCGACCTTTAACAGCTCTAATGTGTGTGAATGTCATTCATAGTATTTACAGCCCAGGAAGATCACAGATGTTTAGTTTAAGCGCCACTGAATTAAGAAGCGCAGAGTCACCTGCAGCACTCACCTGTCTCTGTGTCTGTCAGTGTAGATCTGATGGGGAAAAAACTATTTGACTTCCTCCTGTTCTGCGATCGCATCAGGAAGAACTGGTGAGTGACAGACGGGGTGGGTGTGTGGAGGGGGGAAGCCGCAGAGCTCTGTGCTCTCACTGTGTAGCGCTTCTGCTCATTTGCAAGTCATAAATTCACATGCAACAGGCGAGCTATGTTCCTGTGTAGTTACTGGAAAACACCTTTGAATCTGAGAGAGTGTCAAAACTCTGTGGAAAAAGAGGAGCAGCCTCTAAACGATGAGTCTCTGCTCTCTCAGTCAACACAGTCCTGGTTGCTATTACAATAGTTTCAACAAGTTCAGTCAATGCAGTTCTTGCTTGATTAATTATGGCAAAAATTGCCGCCAAGATCTGACTGGGCGAAGGTTAGATAATCTTCATGTAGATAAGTCGACACATTCCTGTTCTGAATGACACGACGCCAAACAACCACAAGATGTGGATGTTGTGCAGCAGTGTCTTCACTCATTTGCCAGAGGTTGAAAAAATGTAAACACTGTATGTAAACACCATACCCATTGTACACGGTTAGAGCTGGTCCTCCTCTTGCATTAGTTTCCTAAAACACACATCTAACAGAGGATTGCTCACGTGCTGCCCAGGAATGAATTATCAGGCGTTAGACCGGATGGTTTGGATGCCATGTGTCAAGTTTCAGGAACAACACTTGATTGAGGAAGTTTATCTGGATTAATCAGTGATACCTGAGGCAGCTGTGAAGAGGAGAAGAGCAGCAGCAGTGATGCAGGTGGAGCAGCCTCTAACACAGCAGCCGCAGTTTTACACTAAAGCAATGACAGTCGGGATAAATGGATTAATATGTCACTTTTGTGATCATGCTTGTACTCCAGTGCCCTCCAGTGGTCACTGCAATCATGTGATCACAAAATAATGTACAGAAATGATACCTACACAACTATGCATTTGTGTATTTGGAGATTTTATCTTGCAAGAGCTCAGCTATTAGCTTTTCAGTTTAGGTTTATGAATGTTTTAACTGCAGATAACATAACCAACTTTTACTGTAGGATATAAAACGTCATTGCTTCATTTTATAGACATTTAACTTTAGTTGCCTCATAATTAGTGAATGAATTTGTGAGTGATGGCCAAGCAAGGTCACAGCCACTTTAATCAAATCACTTCCTCCTTGAGTCCAAAGGAGTGTTTGTGCCAAAGTTGAAGTAGTTCATTCAAGGTGTCACTGAGCTGTCACATTGAAGAATGGACTGTTGCTGCTGCTTCAACAAAAGAGAGACAAAGAAATGGCAGGGGCATGATTATTATTTATTTCCATTTATGAGTTCAAGTGCCATGGGTGTGATGAGTGCCACTTCATATGTGCAATTCATTACAACATCTTTCTGAACGTCCTGTCTCTTTAAAGGAGAAGTTCCGCAACCTGGGCCTTATTTCTAGCATAAAATACATTCATTTACTCACCCGAACAACTTTGGTGTAACTTGGAGTCCTTCAGAAGATATTTAGATCCACTCGCGATCTGCGTATATCCATATAACGGGAGTTGTTGGGGCAACGATGCAGCGTCTAAATAAGACATTATCTGCTGTGAAACTCCTTCATTTCACCAATATCTTGTTATGAATCACCAGCACTATTCCCCCGTGAGTTCGGAGCGGCTCGGAGTTGTGTCGTTATTGTCATCCGGGGTTTTTTACACGGCTTTTCACTGACCTACGACCTCGATGACGTCACTTCCGTGCCACTGCCGAAGTCGTAGGTCAGTGAAAAGCCGTAACTGTATGTAAGAAATGTATGGCAGGTAATCATAAAATCACCCAATATGTCACCAGAGACATACTGTTTGAAATGACAACAATAGTACAGCCAGAATATTTGCATTTTAAAAATGTTTCGACCTCCGGGTTGCCAATTCCCACTGAGCTACAGGACTGGGAGATAATATGATCTCCATGTTACTCCCACTGCAGGTGATTAGCAGCAATGATGAGAGTCCAGGAAATGAAGTCAAACAATTTTATTATATTTATAAAAATACAAATGACCAACTATTTACAGATTACATCACGTACATTTAAAATACCTGGTATGTCGAACTGTCTCCTTACTGACTACCAGCTAATGCAGCCCAGCAGGGAAACGGGTCAGAAACATGTTCAAGCAAGTCCTATCACACACACATCTGAAAAATATAAACACGCCAGCGTGGAGTGAGGTGTGCACCTGCCTCACTCCCCCAGCCAGAACCAACAGACACAACTGTTGTTCCCGCTCTTTCTACCTGCCTCTTAACTTTTACACCTCCCCTTTCCTCCTCGGTGCCACCTCCCACATCTGCCTGATTGATTTCGATTATCGGCTATGGTCCTATTTCCTCGATATCACATGGCAGAAATAAGTGCGACAGCGTCATCTCACTGCAGGAAGTAACTAATGCAAACAAACGGTGAGTGAGTCTTACAGTACCATAGCCACAAAGCTGGGGCAGGGCAGATGTTGGCGTGTGGCTATCTGGCAACCTTGAGTCTTGGGGGGGAGGGGGAGGAATAATACTTGATACAGCTCATTCTTGTGTAAGAGTCTAAGATGTGTGTTTACACTACCCCCTGGTGATTAGTCTATCTAATACACCTGTTTCTGTATTGCTGTGCCACCGTTTATAATAACAGACTACCCCACTATCAGAGTACAGCAACACAGAGACGGGAAAATAGCTCCACACTGTGACCACCTGAGGGCAGTGGACACACAGAATTACTCCAGGAACATTCCTCATCTCAGCGCAAGAAACTGTTGCGCCACGGTCGAGATGAAGAGAAGGGGTTAAATGCAGAGGTAATAGTGAATAAATATTCAATAACTAAAGACATGGTAAAGTAAGAAGCTTATTACATGTATTATAAAAAATTCTTTACTAGACTAGACTGTGGTATTATAATATTGGTGATAATAAGGTTGCAGTGTGGAAAGTCTCCTGTGAATTTGACCTATAGGTATTTTATAATATATGTTTACTCTTATAATTTCATTGCCCTTTTAAAAGTTGCTGATTAAACACACCTGACTTGTATGGTATATTTAAAATATACAGACATTGTTGCCCAGGGTACCCTACTCCAGCTGCAAAAACACAACAGCTGTGGTTTCTGCACAGCTGTTTCATTGGATGACACTTGGAATGTGACTCTGGAACAACCTGTGAAATTAAGTATAACTCATCGTTTCCAGGTTATTGTGTGACTGGAGGACCAGATTCAGTCCAAACACACCTTCAAATTCAAACGTACAGATATTCCAGTTTTGTGAAGCACCAGAGAGACGAAGTGTTTCCTGTGACCCTGGAGCCACTAAAACCAAATGAGCTGAATCCACTGAACTGTGGATCAGTCACAGTAACGTGACGCTGGAGAGAAACTGGTCACCGCTGCAAAGTCTGTTGCCACAGGTTTGATGCCCACTCATCACACTCCAGTTTCACTTCCATACAGACAAAGACTTCCTCCTTTGTTTGTTTGTTTCTTTTTTTCTTAAATAATAAATAAAACAAAACAAAGTAAATCTTATGCATTATATACATCACATTTCTTAATATACAGTATTCTGTTTTTTCACTACCTTTATACTATTACCTTTAAATATATATACACATCATTGTATAATAGGACCCATTGGTGTCTGAGTATCACATTGCTGCATGTAAATGTAACTTGTTGCATTGTTGCTGCACTGACCCTTCACTAATGGAGAACAGTACTAATAAAGTCCTGTCAATCTGTGAATCTGTCGGTTGAAGACTCAATAATTTACTTCCTGAAAATGGACTGAGATGTTACACTCATCGCTCCAATCACATGACAATCTGACACAATGTGATTCAAATCTGGTGGACACAACAATCCACTTAAAATTTGAACATGTTCATTTCCATTTATGGCAAAACACCAAATTCAGTCTGATGACGAAGACACAGTTGAAAGCTGTCAAAAACCAAGGAAGTGGGTCACTTGAGTTCATACAGTTTTTCTTGTCTGTCTTGTTTCCTTTTCTCCTTTCCTCCTTTTGTTTTTTGCTTTATTTCCTTGTTTCCTCCTCTCGTCTCCTGTCCTTGCCACCTCTCCTCTCCTAAATGTTGCTCAGGCTCTGAGCAGTGGTCAGGGACCTCCTCCTTTCTCTCCCTGACAGTTTCCTCATTAGTGACTCTCTGAAGTTGCGGCACATCAGGATGTAGATGATGGGATCGAGGCAGACGTTGAGTGCCGACAGGAAGAGCGTCGCCTCCTTCAGCTGGAACAGCAAGAACCGGGTGTCCCGGCTGAAACCCGATTCTGGCATCTGGCTCAGAGTGTACGGCACACGGCAGACGTGATAAGGCACAAAGCAGATGAAGAACACCGCCAGGATGCTGAAGATGCTGCGGTTGGACTTGCGGCACGCCTCACTGCTGTTGCGGCGCACGCGGCGGTATGACTGGTAAACCCTGTGGGCGATGGAGGTGTAGCAGAAGGCGATGACCAGCAGTGTCACCCAGAACAACGACACACTGAAGAGGGTGGATACCCGGTGCCACTGCACACCCAGGGGTGACTTCAGCTGCATGCAGTGCCGAGCGTTTTCCTCAGTAGCCAACCGGCTAGTCAGCAGGACATTGGGCAGAACGCAGAGGAGGAGCAAGCTCCAGGTAAAAAATGCCAGCACTCGGGCAAAGCTGACACTCTGCAGGAGGTGCAGCGCAGACACCCTGCCTAACCTGGACCTACAGTTGGAGGAGGAGGTGGGACCAACGATCTTGACGTAGCGTTCGAGGCTGATGAGGCCGATGAAGAGGATTCCCACATACATGGAGGAGTAGAAGAGCACGGCGGTGTAGCGGCAGCTGATGACGTGGATGCGCCAGCCACCCAGATCCAGCTGAGCCGCCAGCCTGAAGGGAAAGGTGATCAACATGAGGAGGTCGGCCACCACCATGTTCTTCAGGTAGACCACCAGACCTGAATCACTGGGCAGTCTGAAGAAGATCCAGGCAGCCATACCGTTCAAGCACATCCCCACAATGCAGGTCACAAAGTAGAGTGAAGGGAGCACCTGGCGGGTAAAGGTGCTGCCGAGGTCTGATTGGTTGCTGCTTGGGCGGTTGGTGGAGTTGAGGAGATCCATTCGCTGAAAACACAAAAACACATCATTATCATCATCATCATACATACTCACAGATATAAAGCACAGATTGCATATCAGTGAAAAGTAACACTATCACTATCACTACAAATCTGTACTTTTACCCATAAACACAGCATGACTCAGCGCTCAGCTGGTTCTTCAGTCCAGATTGAAACTATCAGATAGATTTCCATGAAATCTTAGTGATCACCCGCGGTCTGGCTTCAAGAATATGAGATAGCACTCATGCAGCAAGAGAAATCAGGCCCAAACATCTTGTTTTCTTGTGGCCCAGTGGGAAATTTGTGCGTTACCACAGCTCAGTGCAGGAAGGACAGAAACAGCAATTAAAATAGTATCATAAATATGTAAACAAAAACTAGAAAAACAATATATACACTGTACAACACTATGTACAAATATACCAAAGCATACACGGTATGCAGTTTCGGGTGGAAGGTTGTGGAGGTATTTAGATAAATAGATTAGATAAGTGTGTCGACTGTAGATGTATGTAATATAAATATGTGCGTGGGGGGTGCACTGTGTGAGTGTGTGAATTGTCCGAGTGACTCTCAGCGTCAGCGTTTAGGTAGCACTAAATCCTGCACAGCATGCTCTGTACTTGGGTCAGACGGTTGAAGTGCAAAGGCTCGAGCGCAAGTGTTGTTAAATTCACTCTGGATGTAATACTCTTACTCTTTAAAACAATGGATTTGATGGTATTTTCCCGTCTTTGCTGAGCAAAAGATTTGAGTGCAATCTAAATTAGTAGCCTGTCCCATATACGTTCTCAAATAAACACCAGGGCTTTTATTTGAGAAGTTAGGAAGTATGAGTCACTCATGTTCCTTGAGCATGGACTGTATTAACACTGGTCATGTTTTATCTTTTAATATGACATAGGACAGTTACACTAGTGTGACTTTAGTCCCTTAAACTTGTTCTCACAATGACTTCTTCTTCATTCACATATCAACAAAAGAGTCTCACACACACACACACACACACACACACACACACACACACACACACAGACACACACACAAACAGTTTGTGTGTGTCCTGCTCAGCTGAACTTCCCTGTTAACTCCCCACAGGAGCCTTTCATGTTCATGGACTGAGCCTGCAGTGCTCTGTTTACACCGGGCCACGTGCACAAATAAAAAGCATCTCGCACTTCTGTTCACACACACTTCCCTCCTACTTCTGATTCATCCCAGTCCAACACACACACACACACACACTGAGTGTGTGCCATACTCCTTCATCCACTCTTACAATAACAGGACATTTAAAGTCAGTAGAGACAGAGGAGGAGGTCGACACTGGGTGGAGTTTTTTTTTGTTTTCCTCTTCTGACAATTATTTTTAGCCCCCATCCTTGACCCAAACCAGATTCAACCCAACACTGACAGTCTTTATGTTGATCTGACTTGATAAGAAAACCACCAACTCCTGCAAACAGCTCATTTCTTGAAGAACATTATGTCCTCTGATCTCCTGTCTTTATGTTGAGCACATTATTTTACGTGATGCCCACAGTAACATGACAGAGAAACTCCTCTTCTGCAGCTCAGTGTTTCTCTTGTGAAACTGGTTCTGACTGACAATATTTCTAGACGTACATTCAGTTTCTGGCCACAACATGTTGAATACTACACTTTACTGCAATCCTAAGATGCAGCGGAGAGGAGGAGAGACTCTGTTAGTTTGGGTGCAAGATTTATCTGCAAATCTGCACAGAACTAAAAATTGCTGACTTTTCTTGCCCCACCAATCAGAGGCTGAGAACGTGGCCTGAAGTGCTTGTGGCGTCCCCTAGAAGCTGCTCCAGCCTGTTCATCGCCATGTTGTGCAGAACAAACAATACACAGAGGATTTATCTGCCCTAAAAATGGGACGTCTGTCCTGAGGGCAGTGCAGTGTGAAACATCATGGGGTCTCAAGGTTATTTTTGTGGGAACTGGATTGAGATGAGGACATGAAACTTTTTGAACAGCTAAAGCATCTTGAACCAAAAAGTCATTTTAAAAGTGAAATTTCTGTCTTACTTTTACTTTTTCTTTCCCACTTTACTTTTTGGAGGTGACTTCTACTTTTTGGATGATGCTGATCTACAGCAGAGAAGCAACAACTTCTGCTTTTGTCCCTCTTCAGATGACCTGATAAGGAAGTGATGCAATGGTCCTTTGCAGGCTTTCAGGAAGAGCTGCTGCATTCAGTCGGACAGAATTTGCTAAACAAAACAGCCTCTGGCACAATGTGACGCCAGGGTGTTTGTTTCAATGATGATGTCACTTTAATAGGTGGAATTAACTGTAAGATGGGAGCATATTAAGTATCGTATTATATTGTTACTTCAGGGAGTTGCACTGCTGCACTTAAATACAAGCTGAGTCAGGGTTAAATGTCATGACTCAACATGTCATTAACAATTAAATGTCAGTTTTTGCTGATGTTCATGTTTAATGCCAACAGTTTGTGAATTGCATGAATAGTTGTTGTTTTTTTTAATCAGGTAGAGTTTTCATCAAGGGTGACGGGAAGCCAGCTGAGCAGGTGTGTGTTTGCGGCAACATCCATATTTCTATTTTATCATTTTAGAACAGGATTTAAAGAATGAAACCAAACACATGGGCCAAGCAAGTCAAACAGAGTGAAAATACAAAGGGGAACTGGATTATAGAAGCTAATTTTAAAATGATAGAAATCACCACCAACTTGTTTTCTTTTCAGAGAAAAAGTTCTACTAGGTTTGAAACAGGGATCACAGCTGTGGCTCATGAGGCAGAGCAGATTGTCCACAAACCAGGAAATGCAAAATCAGCCAAACAGCAACTCAGGACCTGCCCAACCAGCTTGGTTATGTGCTGCAGCATTGGTATATTATTAATGTGTCTGTGGGGCATGCAGGTGATGTATGTAGGTATGCTGATCTGGCCCAGAGTCAGTTTGACAGGATTTGGGTAAAAAAAAAAAATGTCATTCAAAGTATGAATCTTTATTCATAAGCATTATTATCTGCACAGGCCTAACCAGCCAGTAAATTCTTTTACCAATGGCAACGCTTATGTTGTTCAATTCTGCAGCAAAACCGCAGACCTAGCAACCCTGGTCCGGTCAACATGTCAAAATGTTGTTGGGCAGGACCACCACCCCAACCCAGTGACTGGGGAAACATGCCTTTTGATGGTGTAGAGACAAGAAAGGTGTGATATATATGCGAGTCCATTTATCTGAAAACACCAACACTTCAGATAAATGCACCACAGCCTACTAACGAAGTGGTGTGGTTTAAGGGTTTTACCATCACTGAGAACCAGCAGCTCTTCCTGTTGTCACGGCTTCCTCTGTCAGTGTGAAAATGGTAAGAAAAAGTAAAATTCCAATCTTTCATCAAACAAATGTTTGATGAAAGGATGAAAAGTTTAAATTATTAGTATTTATAATTTCAGGTATATAACGTGGGATTTAATGTAGTGACAGCTGAGATCATGAGCTGATTGACAGAAATGTTTTTGCAGGTTTCTTATATCACCCTTACAGTTATATTCATATATATATATGACATGGTTGCCCATAAAGTTGGAATAAAATATTTGATTTATTCTAGATAGATATGTCTTCTCAAAACTTTATTAAACCACAATTACCCTTTATAATAGGAATAAAAAGAGGAATGTGTCAAAGACAAATAACTCCACCTTTATGGCTGCATATACATATGCATATATATATATATATAGTTCTCTCTCTTACACGCTTTACATTATGAGTTTTTTTATTCCCAGAGCATACCAAACTGAAGTTTTTTGTCTGTGTTTTATTGTGGCCTGTTCCTGACTTTGATTGTGCAGTCTAGATGCTGTTCTCCACTCTGCCAGGAGTCATTTTGGGGGTGAAATCCTAATCCTTCAACATCCGTTTTAATTAGTTTATTCATTGTAAGAATAATGACAGCACTTTGTAAATGTGGAATCTGACCTTCTCCTCAGGTCAGAGCTGAGTGACTGACTGGATGGACCACACACAGTGAGTCAGGCTGTTGATTAACACCACAATTCATGGATTGTCATGAACTTTC
>OMNW01030866.1:20807-37566 GCA_900303245.1 Selene dorsalis | reverse complement strand
TGTTAGTGGGTGTATTCTGGTCCCACACACACACACACACACACACACACACACACACACAGACTCACACCACAACAACACTAGCTCTGCAGCTGCAGCTGGTAATGAGCTTTTCAGATTCCTTTTATTAGTTAAAGATTTTCTTTAATTGCTCCTCCTCTGTTCCTTTTGTATGTCGTTGATTTTCTCAGATATCCTGGCTAGTATTGCGTTAATGACATTTTTTATCAGTTAAGCTCCTACTTGTTGTCACATAAGACTATGCGGAGAATACAAATACACAAATGAGTAAGTAAAGACCTGTCCTGCTGCTATAATTAATGGGAAGTGTCTTCCTACAACTGTGTGAGCACTGTAATGACATGAGTGATGGCAGCGGGTAGGAGCAGGAAATAACTTGAAGCCCTGGTATCTGGAGTGTGGCTCACTGTGAGGCTGGAGTAGACTGTGGACAGATGAGGGTATAAAACTCACTGGAGTAGAGCTGGATAATTGGTGCCCTGTAGGCTGATAAAGCCTACGAGGACTGTCTGTGTGTGTGTGTGCAAGTACGTGCGTGTGTGCAGTTATTTTGCCTTTATGACAAGAGGGAAATAGACACACATCTACTCATGCAACCACGTGCAAACGAATGCACAGAGTAGAGGCATCGCTTTTCACCAGGACTTCTTGCACATGCTTATATAGCACGACGATGGGCAGATGCTAAGATTTTTATTCTTTGCTCTGCAAAATCAACCACATGTGTTTGATTCATATTTTAACAAAAGAGATCAACCAACTGGAAAAAAAACAAAAAACAACAAAAAACAGACTACTGTCAGAAAGATTTATAGAAGTGCAGAGAGCTGTCACAACATCAGCCCTTTACTCCTCTTTTGTTGCTTTTGTCCTCTGTGTTGAAGCCTTCACATCCTCACTCCACTTTCTGAAGAGTCCCCAGTTGTCAGTCACACTGGTGTGGTATGGATTCTGCTATGATCCTCCAAGGTAAATTAAATATTCAAGCAGACATTTGCAAGATAAACTGCTGTTGTCCTATTTTAACATGTCACTGCCCATCACTCCTCAGCACTGATGAATAATATAACAGTGTGTAGAGGATTGTGGTGTGTGTGTGGCTCAGGTGGGCGGGGAAGAGAGGCAATATTGGTAATTTCGCTGGCTATGAATGATGTTGGACTTTCAAGCATCCCAGAATCCCTTGCTGCTCCATTTAACAACAAGGGTCTACATTTAATGACTTCTGTCTTCTCAGCCCCCACAAGCCTTTGAAAATTGTTTATGCTCTCACACGCTACTGTGTCTGTCTCCCCCTCCTTAACGAGAACAACAAATTCTTTTGTACTTTGCATGTAGAAGTATAATGCAATGTATTGTGTCAGATACAGAAGCAAAAAAAATCTGTTGTGGCAGTTTGCTTCAGCATATTTGCAATGAAATATACAATTTAAGTAACGTATTGTGACATAAAGCCTGAAGGAAGAGTTGACATTAATGCTAGTGTGCAATGTCTGTGGGGTTACATGTAGGTGTGGACGAGAATTTACATTTTTCTGCTCTCAAAACACTGCACGTTTCACACTGCTCTTCTCACATTAAAGAAGTGAAAATAAGGTTTTTAACACTCGCTTATACAAGGTTTAAAAACGACATCACTTGAACACAACTTGATTTCAAAGAAAAGTCAATATAAAGCTGCTTTTACTTAGAATCCATCATCCTGGTTTTAAAAAAACATTAAAAACCAACCTACCAGCACAGAAAATGGTCATCTACTGGAGTTCAAAGCAAACCAAGACCTCTCTCAATTACATGTCGTACCTGGAGCTAAAGTGCACACAAAGCCAGACGGAAGCCGTAATTAAATGTAGCTTTTGCTATAATAGTAAGGGAAATGAGCCAGTCAGTCTGGAGATGTAATGAAATTGATTTCAATATCTCAAAGAGGAAATCTCACAGACCAAAAGACATCACTGAAAGTGAACCAGCAAGATATAATGATATAAATATAATGACAGTGGTGCCAATCATTTTATGTTGGTAAGATCAGCCCATTCATCTGTAGTAATGGGAGCTGCACACGTGCCTTTGCTGTCATTCTCACCACAGAAAACATTACATCAAATGCACATAATGCACAATATGGGCAGGAGATAAATCCGTAGCCCCAGGAAATGGATAACTACATCCTGGGTGTTGTGAGTAGGGGAGAGATAATAATGTTGTCAGCAGCAGTGCTTCTGACATGTTATGTTTCTCTTATGTTATCTCACTTTCTATCCCTCTGTTAACAGATGTTGGAAGAAAAAAACCGTTGCAGCGATGGCAGCAGCAGCAAAGCAGCTCATCACCAGTGGTACCAATGCACAACAGATTAAAGTGAGACTGCATAAACTGTTGAACGAGGAAATAACACGTCTCTTCTTCGAATTAAAGTTGGATTCAGTGGCAAATATTACACCACTGCTCATTTCCTCAAATGTAAATGTTTTACTAGTGCAGCTTTTCTTGGTGTGCTATGGTCAGCAGCTTCTGATTGATAATGTTAGCTAACTTTAAGCTGAAGTTGTTTTTTTGTCCTTCAAAAAAAGTTCTTGTTATGTAAATGCATTTATGGTCTGAAGGAATACAAATGTTGTCTTTGTTATCTCACAGTTTGCATCTGTGATATTGAACACGCAGAAGCCTTCATTAATGACCATCATGAGCACAGGGGACACCCTAACAGTCACTCCCCTGATAAATGTTCTCATCCCTTTAATCATTTATAAGCTGCCTGCTCCTTATTTCATGGTGTGCATGAGTAGACAAGCACAGGATTACAAGATATTAAGTTGGAATTCACAGATCTTGTATCAGTAGCATTGTCAGCTGTGATCATGTACGCACAAACACAAACAATTGTTTAAGAATGAAAATAAAACAGTGGCAACACGAGGTCCATCCATCCATCATGATATTGGAATTATGGTCATCCTGCAAAAGTTTGATGTAACATTCAAACACAGAGTGAACTCAAAACATTATTTAATTTTATTGTCTCGCAGTTTTGTGATTGTATTGTAGCAGCTTGGTTTGGTCTGGATCTTGTGCATTGTTAATATCTTTCGTAGGCAACTGCTCTGGGAATCTATCGAGTAAAGACGAGTTTAACTGCACACTTCTCTGGGATGTTATATAGTATAGTATATAACAGCAGCCTGTTGTTGAGCTGATGGTGTTTTTCAGAGTTTTATGCTCTGAAAAACACCATCACTCCCTCCCTCTCTCTTTCTCATTCAATGAGAAGACATGGTTGTTTGAGAAACATAAAGACAGCAAACAGACAGTTCCTCTGTGTACTAAGTGTGACCATGCTGTTGCTGCTGTCTCACATGTTGCATGTAAATTGTTTTGGATGAAAATGTGTGTTCAAAGTGTTCCCAGGTCTGTTCCAGTGATACTGCGGTTGCGATCTAAAACTTTACTTTAAAAAGTGTCTGGCCTTTATTCAGATATGAGACTGCTATGCAAAAGTGATACAACATTTACATAAATTCATATAACAGTGGCTGACACTGCTGTAAAATGTGTCTCTCTGATAACTCCTCTCCACTTGCTACCCATGTGCTACTTGTGCAACACTGTGTTAGCATCTTTATCACATCCTGAAAATATCACAAATTTGCCAGAGTGGCAGTTATTGGAAGCCACTTGGGCTTGCTTTTAGTTGCACATGGGTGAATTGACCGTAATCTGTTGTTTATGACGGATAAAACTACACAAATACACATATTGTAACGCATATACGATAAATAACATTATCCACCGCTCTATTGATTGCTTTCTCTCCGTCTTCGTTGAAAACAAATGCACGTGGCGGGGAGGAGGGTTAGCAAAACAGCGGAAAAGCAATCGGACTTGCATAGATCCCCTTTGAACTCAACATACTATGCATTGAGTTAAAAAATTGATGAACCTCATGCCAGTTGCGTTTCATTTCATGGTAATGATCAGTCAGTCTTGCTGAAAAACAACACTAGGTCCAAAGCTTGCATATGGCTGGACTGTGTCGTAGACTATTTGCATTCTGCCTAGTGTCAGCTGGTTTCAGCCCTTTGTCTGTTTGCTTCTTTCCAACTCTAAGGAGAGGCCAACTCCTGCTCAGAATTGCAATACTGAATAAAGATGTTGAGGTTTCACATTATAGATTATAGATATAGATAGATAAATAGATGGATGGATGTTGGGTTGAAAGATCTAGTTCATCTTTTGTTCTAATTGTAGCTAATTTATCAAGATAGTTAATTTAGCCATGTATTCCATTATACTGAACCAGACACAGTCCTGTTAAAGTGACAAAGAGAAATAGAAGAGACACTCCATCATTTTTGCAGCACTCAATAATACACCACCTCCACCATTCCTGCTGTCATTACCAGTAGTCAAAGCTCCCAGTGTAATAGCCTACGAGCTTCCTACAGCTGGGCTAAAATACACTGGCTCAAGGCAATGGAGCCTGCAGCTGTGTGTTCACACAGGACAGGATACGTGAACCGCAATGCAGACATGAAGCAAACTGAACTGAGACCATTCGTTTCAAATGTGCTATGTTGGCAACAATGCGGACTGTAAGTGTCCCCCTGATATTGTTTGTGCCAATTCATTTTTGATAGACCAACAGCCAGTAGGGGAACTCACTCAGACATTCACAGAGATTTGCAATTACACGACTGGTCCCATTGTTGCTGCAGTCCAGCCGAACATGGATACCAGCTCGTAGCTGGTCAAACATTCATCTTAATGAAAGCCTGTGCACAGCTACATCTGTCCAGCTCTGCTCTCCGCTCACCTCCCTTCACCTGAACACCTGATACCCTCGGACTGTTGGTTCTCAGCATGACACATAGATGCAGCTGAAATAAATGTAACGTAGCTAAATGTGGTTACTGCTGCTGACTTTGGGACTGACAGAGGTTCCCCCAGGCCCAGTCCTGCCCTCGTACATGGCAGCCTCTCAACTTCCAGTTAATTACCTGGCCTAGCGAGCTAATTTCCTCTCAGCTCAGTGGGCCGTTCCCCATTGGCGCAGCGTAAGAGGACAAAGACTGTTCTCCATTCCACTGGGTTTGCGTGTCTACCGGATGACTGGGGCTACTGTGGAACATTTGTCACATTCCTCCGGGGTTTGGGCTGGAGCGACGCTAGTACACGCCAAACGGCCTCCATCATAACTCACAAAGCTACTTAGGAGCCGCTGGTGGAAGGAAAATGTTTGGGAGCATCTTGCAACAGTTATCTGCTCATGTTCATATTCTGGGTCAATGATCTTTTTAAACATCTAACATTTAAATATTGGAGCATCCAGATGTAGTGCAAGCTATAGCTCCAGTACATAATGTTTCCTTTCATTTCCCTAATTCATAATTTATCTTGTCAAAAACACTTTTGTTCTCTTGTCACAAATTTCACACTCCATTTCCCTCTGACGTTACTCTTGCTTTAGTATTTGGCTGAAATAACCAGTATAGGACCAAAAATAAGTCAGTATTGTTTAAGTCGTACAAAGCCAGGAGGCAATGCCAGCCTATTTGCTGATGGCATCTGGATTAAAAATGACAAGGATATGCACCAGAGGTAGATAAACAAAATACCTCATCATGCACTCCTTGGTTATTAATGGCTGCTCTGATGGCTTACACGTGAGCGTGTTTGGGATAATTGGTCTCAGGTGTGATTAGAAATTCAAATGCCATGATAGCATTTAAAAGTAATGTTTTCTCCTTTGTGGATCTGTGATAAAGGCTTCAGCTCTAACCATCTCTGGAGTTTTTAACCTGATCTCATTCCTCTGCTATTGAGGATGATGATAAACATCAAGCAGGGAATACCATTTCATAAAAAAGACAAATAGTACTTGCAGGATTGGAGATCACAGTGTGCCTGGAGCAGTTGCTGTACACATTGTATCACTTTAGGAAGTTCAAAAAGAGATGCAAGATAAAGTTATAGTGGGATAGTGTCAATATAGATGCAAGTATCTGGTAATAATACTAATCCATTTCAGTTACAGCAGCCTAATACTCCCTCAAATTCTTTCATGCCAACCAGCTGTGACAAACATTTAAGTTTCTTCATGCCGCTTAGGCTGCAGGACTTCACAATTTGTCAAGGGGATGCTTTCCATCCATCGCCTTGGCAGGCGAGTGAGGAGGAAGACGATAGAGTGGAGTCAGAGGACGAGCAAAAGATATGTTACAGAAGGGGAGACAGAAAGAGATGGGGAGAAGGAGGGGAAGAGAACAGCTAGTAATCCACTCAAATACTTCCTCAACCCTCTTTTCCTCAGCTCAGCCTGGCAAACAGTACATCCTCTAGCCTACTCCAGAAAGACGGCTTTCTAATCAGAGTTTTCTCTCTGTCAGGCAGCTGGTTGTTCACTCTGCCAGCCAATTAGGATGGAAGGAGGGAGGAAGAGGGAGGAAAGGAGGGAAAGAGAGGGAGAGAGAAGCTTGGCTTGCTCACTGACAGTGGAGAGGGAGAACATTATCTGAGGGCAGACCTTCAGTGATGAATTCCTGTTGCACTGACAGGCAGCATCACTTCTAAACAACAGCCCGAGGATCTGGATAGTCTGAGCTGATGCTACAATTATAGGGATTAACAGAATCAACGAGGCAATGCCACAATCTTTACTAATTCAATCAGAAATGTTATGCTCAACAAAGTAGAGAGAATCATTGGACCGTGCGGCCAGTGTTTGTCATTCAGTCAGAAAGCACTGGATGGAGTTAGGAATAAATATGCAAAAGTTCATCCAACACTTCTTCTACATGTTCAGTTTCTATGAAAGAGAAAATGTTTTTTTAACCAAAATTACAAGAAACAACGCCAACAAACGGCAACTGTCCAATCATACCTTAGCAACTGAAACCAGGCGCAGCAGGCCTGTCAGACTTTGATTTCTCCTGATGCTGAAGTACAGAGTGTCTGGTTAGGACAACACTCCTTATTTAGAGAGTTTTCTCTGTTTTTATCCCTTTTTCACAAGCAAAAGTTAACAGTGCTCTTCTTTTCTTTATCGCATTTCCTTTTCAGACACTCAAATTCATTAGCTGTTAGTTAGTTTGACAAATTCACTTTTCTTATAAATGTGAAAGTTTGATCAAAGTATGCATCTAATCTGGTTCCTGTTGAGGTATATGCTTCCATACAGCAATTAATATATTAGATCATGGTCAGATCTTATATTTATACATATTCTGTTTGAGCTAGGATCTTTTTTGTGGATCATTAGGTGACCCGTAAGGATGACAATTTTGCCTCTGAGATGAAGCTGAAGTCTCAGTCTCTCAGTTTCATTGTACTATAAGATGATAACTGAGAGTCGTCAGGTGCATATTTAATGTCTTCTTCCTTGTCATTTACATTTGAACCAACTCACGGAGCATCTGTTCTGTTTCCAGTTATTATCTGGCAAGCATGCTATTCTACATGACAAGAACAACACACAGTTTCTAAAAGATGATAAATATTTGCCATGGAAGCATTTGGTACTCATGTTGTGGCGACATATGTCTGTTTACACATGCCCTGCTCAGACCTGGCAATAACATGCCCCTTGAGTCACCAATTTTGGGTGTTGTGAATGTGTGTGTGTGTGTGATAGAGAGAGAGAGAGAGAGAGAGAGAGAGAGAGAGAGTAAGTGTGTGTGTGATTACATCACACAAGACAAATGTGTTTAAGTCAGGTCTGAGCGGGACCTCAATCAACTGATGTGTGATATATTGTGTGACGGGGTTTGAGATATCCAGGAAATAAATGCAGGCTAATGCAGTGTCCTCTGATAGAAACATGACTGTGTGTGCATGGTATGTGTGTCGTGCATGTGTGTCTGCATGACATTCATTGGCATGACAAGGCCATGAGGTTCTCCCACACACTGTGGTGTGTTTTTTTTCCCATGTGGCCTTCCTTTCTCCTCACGATCTTCTGAGCAGCTTAAGCTAATATGCAGAACTTGTGATTGCTAAAGCAGAAAACATGATTAAGTCTCTCCTCTTTTTGTAAAGGACCCTCTGCAGTGCAGAGATCCTATAGGCTTAGCAAACACTCACCCCTCCAGTCTGGGTCAGAAGACTACTGTGTTCAAGGCTGATTATCTGTCACTGAGAGCGAATCTAAATCCATGAAAGGTCTGACATTTTTGATCTGGGTCATCACTGAGCTGGAGGTGCTATTGTTTAAATTCAACATCCCATACAACGTCTACACAGGCTTTACAGGCCTATTATTTTATATGGACAGGAGCAGGACAACATTTATTGTACAGAAACCTGTAAAACTCCAAAGTGACATGCAGTTATGTTATCTCTGATTTATGCACTTAGTACTCCTTGAATTCTCAGAATGCCTTTTTAGCTACACCACTTAGTGATTTTCTGGATCACATATTATTAAGATAAGACGTTATGCTTATTCTGTCTTTTTTTTTTTATTGCTCTAAAAGAACTGATTAACTCTGCTTTGCACAGTGACGCTAAAAGTGCTTTTAGTCATGTTTTGGTATTGCTTTCTCCCGGATGCAAATATAGCAGAACATGTGTGATAAGCTTCCCAAAAGATGCAGCGGCAGAGTGTATTAAAAGGCTGCAGAGGTCTGAGTGTTGTTTTGCTTTCATCTTGGATTTGACAGAAATTTAAATGGCCTGAGCTTTAGTGCTGTTGAGTGTCACATGAACATGAGACTTTCATTTGTCTGAATAAAAAGCCTACACTGCCACAGTGACCCTGGATGGGAGACTTCAGCGCATCCACCCAAATCACACACACACATACACATAAAAAAATGAAATAATACTGTGCAAAGGGCTTAGAGGATAATCCAAGCGAGTAGAGTGTACTACATCGTCACAGGAATTAAATTCCCTCTTCGTCCAAAAAAGGACATGGCAGTGAGGATGGGTCAGTGGATGACATACACAGACATGCCCACAAACAGTCCCCGTATCGCTTTCTCTACATTATTCAATTACTCTGATCCTTCTTTTTCTTCAGCACCTGTACCGTGCATCCTTTGACGAGTGTTTCCGTGTATTTTTGTATTGTGTATTGTGTTTTTGTGTTCAAGTCTGAAGTAATTAAATCAGTATCCGCCCGGCTAAAGCAATATCTCCAACCTCTGGCGAAGTGTTGATTGCGTGTCTTGATCTGCCTGTAAATATTATGTTGTGACACTTGAAGTTAGTGTCCTTGTCAGGTCAGTGGAGGCATGATGGGCCTGGAGGGACAGGTTCATGATAGAGATAAACAACCATTCTGACACGAAGTAAGATGTGATACACCAATATGACTCCATAGCAACACACATGCACGCTCAAACTGTTCTCACACACGTGTTTAATGAAGTCTTTATGGACCTGGTTAAAGGCTACTTGGTGTGTGCGTGTTTCACTCTCAGCTAAGTTCACACAGTCATGCCATGGTTGGCAAACCACCAGGCTCAAGGGGCAGTAAAGGCCCCGTGCACTCACAACATTTTCCAGTTAAGGACTTATGAAGCATTAATGTGGCATGGTCATTTGTAGACAGCATATGGGTTTCACGTTACATCAAGATTGAAATCTGTGCAATATCTACAGAGTGCACATAGAGTTCAAATAGAAACAGAATGCAAAATAAAAAAAAAATGCAAATCGAAATTGCATGTGTCTTTATAATAATCTAGTGCAATCTATAGAGATTGGCAAATGGCTAGAGAGAGCATGTTTACCGTTAGACTATAGTTCTTAAATGGGCAACAGAGGCAAATAAAGCCTGAATGTATTTCCCAGTCACCCCTAAAACATTATGCTTACTTGATATTGTCTTTCTTTCAGAACCTTCCTGTCCGATGAGAACCCAGAGAGGCTTATTATTGAAAGATTTAAGTCCTTGTAGCCACAGAAGGTATTTTTCAACTGTTTTCAGAGGCCAAGCTTTGTGGGCTACTCCCCATGATGAGTAAACTGATCTTCTTGTGTATAATCTGTGGAGTTTCCCTTTAAGGTCATCAAATGTTATCAGAGATAGACATTACACTCTGTACAGCAATCAGTGTCCTGTCTTTGGAGTTGCTCATATTTACAATGACCCATATGAGTAAATCTGACTGATATGCATAAATGACTCATCACTGTGTAAATATAGCACACATTCTCACATAACGACCGATGTACCTTCATGAGAAGTAACTAAACCCCTTCCTGTTAGTGTTGGGTTTATTCTACTCTGTGTAGACTGTTTCTGTTTCTCTTGTAATTTAAGCTTATATTGCAAAGTCAGGTAGATTTTTCACCTTGAGGAAATTGTCCTTTAGCTTGTGCCAGCTCTGTGCCACTCAGCACTTTCCCCCCCAGAAATCATTATCAGCCACTGTGGGTTATTTAAACAGCAGCCAAGCTGGTACTTTGATATTCTTTCTTCTCTCTGACGTCTGTAATTCTGACTCATCTCACTGAGATGAGCACGACTCTAGCAAAGATTTAGGGGTGATACTACTCTACTACAGTATGTGCGTGTGTGTCTATGTGCAAACAGAAACTTTACACCACTATCTGAACTTTGACCGTGGATCAGCTGAGCGGAATCTTTTCAACTTGGATACAAAACATGTAGAATAAATACTTCTGAACCCCTTATTTTCTCTCTCCTCCCACACTCCTCTAGAGATGCTCTAAATGCTGTAAATTCTGCAGCACCTATTTTTTTCTCAGTCAAATAAGTGTGCTTCCAATGACACTATTATTTTTTTGAGTTTTTAAAAAGGAAAATACACCCCTCTGCCTCCTTCTGGGACAGAGAGGAAGCTATAAAGCAAAATCTTAAAGGGACTTTTGTGTGAACTTTTAATGCTCAGGTTTGTCTGAGTGCACCTGTGTGGCTTGAATTCATGTTGTGAATCTTTGTCTGTAAAAGATGTTGGACAGCATCATCTACAGCCTTTAAGAGGTTGTGTGCACAGGAAAGGTAGATAATTTCAGTATTTTGGGGCTTATTTGAGGGGGTTGGTATGAGTTATAAGATTGAAAGACAGGTTGATCACATGGTCCCACAGAAAATTACTGCCAGTACACACACACACACACACACACACACACCTACCATTCATGCCATTGTAGATGCTCCGATGATGTGGTGACAGCTCGTCTGCAGTTGGCCTCCTCTGTCCATCTCTCACTGGGCTGCCAAACTTCACATGGTCAGGACTCATACTGTACTGGTGCCTGTGTGTCTCGGGGCTGCCCCCTGGGACCACGCAGCCTTTTTCATGGTGCTCACCGGCCCCAAAGTGTGCCTGTCTGGGCTCAGGGCTTCCACAGCCTGTACTACTGATGCTGCTCCTGTGGTGCCTCTGCAAGAGCTCCACGCTACCTCCCTGGCCCAGGTAGTGCTGCCTCTGTCCGAGGACGAGATCAGAGCTGTGGTGTTTAGGGTGCTGCTCTGGACTGCGACGGCCCACGTTCTTCCCGTATTTTTCCGGGCTGAGGCCTCGTATGACTCGACTCTGGTCAGGCACGGATATGGAGCCGCAGCGGGGTCGGCAGAGCTGGGGCAGGGTGTATGGGTACTCTAGGCTTGTACTCCGATGGCGCCCAGCTGGGTGCTCGGGACTGGACACCTCCCTGTCACCACTTCCTCCTCCCATTCCACTGATGCTGCTACACCTGGGTTTATGTACAAGCTCGGGGCTCCCCTTTTCCCCAGCACTGCCGACCCCACCCACTCCTGCAGCCAGGTGAGGCTGCTTATGATGAGGGTGGTCGGAGCTGTCGGCACTCCCAGCGCTGGAGGTGCTGCTCCCATCCCCCACGTCTCTCATTAGGAGCCCCTGCCCAGGCACCAGCAGCAAACTGTTCTGGCTGTCTATAGAGTTGCGGCACCCTCCTGTCCCCACACTCCCTCCACTTCCACTTCCTCCGCCGCCACCTCCTCCACCCACCACCCCCTTCTCCTCGTCCAGCAGCAGGCAGAGCTCCTTCAGCTCCAGGTTCTCACGGATAACCTCCTCCTGTCGATGCTCCAGCTCCTTGAGCTTCTGGAGATAGAGAGTCACCTCTTTGCGCATGATGCTGGCACTGTATCGTCCCAGGCGCTGCCACTCCCTGGAGACACGCTTTCCTTTCTGACGGTCATCGTCCAGAAAGCAGCACAAGTCCCGCAGCTCACGGTTGTCCTCCTGCAGCTTCTGATTAATGTCCTGAGAGGAAGGGAAGGCAGAAAGAAAAGAGGGATGAGTTAACTGCCCAATAGGCCTGAACATTAGGGAGAATGATTAATTCAGTCAATGCTAATCAGCATACAGGAACGCAAACATGCTTTCCATGTGATATGAAACTAAACGGTTTTTCCTCCATTAATTGTATTCCTAAGTAAATTGCTACAACCATTGTCCAATTCCAATCCACTTCAGTGCTCTGATATGAATGCTCTATGCAATCATAATACAATGAAATCCTAATCCTCTCTGTCTTTCCCATAAAAGCACTGACTCACTGTGTACCATTCAACATCAAGCACATAACGTGGATTAGACTGCTCTGTAGGATATGGAGAGACCACACACAGGAATATAACTGGGTGAGGATAGAGGAATCAAACACCCTGAACATTTTTTACCTAGCAACATTTACTGCAAAATACCTTCATCTTTCCACCTCTATCCATTGGTAATGACTTCATTCTTCCTTTTTTTCCCCCCTCTCCCTCTCTCTTCCTCGCTTACCCTCCAGCTCTTTCCTGTGCGATTAGGCAGCTTGGATGGGCAGAGAGGTGACCAGGTCTCCAAGAAAGCCAAATGATCCCCATGTGTTTCATGTGAGTCTACCTCGGGCTGGGTCTCAGCTTTAACCATGAATGCTGTGGACTATGTGCCATATTCCTCTTACTGGTGGTGCAGCAAATGAAGGCAGTGAGTAAAGGTTACTGCAAAGGAAAATGCCTGCACATACCTTCAAAGCAAATGCCACAATGTCCTGGAGGCGAATTACCCAGCACACATTGTGGATTTATGTGCAGATTTTTTTGAGAGAATGTAGGGTGTGTGTAGACAGAGAGAGATCTGGACGCCAGATTTGAGCACTGGCATATGAGCAGGGCTAGATTTACAGAGGGAGATGCCCTCCTTTTAAGTATTAGGAGGATTTGGAATTTCTGCTTTACTGGTATGCTGTACTTTTACTTGCCCTGTGTTTTATAAGCTGATATGAAGAGATACAGTTAGTAAGTCAAGACGTATAGCCCATCACTTCCCCTGATAATAAAATTCCTCTTGTTCTTTAAAAGCCCGGATTTCTTACTCCCACAGCAAAAGTTAAATGAAAACTATAATTCAGCCTCAGGTTAAGGATGCATAAAAGCCTCTGCACGAATCATCCACATCAGATCCTCACACAGGCCTACACAACGGCACAATGAACTTCAACGATGCCATCTATTCTCACACCACGCTTGCCGAGGCACTAGCTGAACATCCCTCCTGCTATGCGCGTTCTCAGGTGCGCTCCAAACCTATGATCTCATCCTTCACCGATGCGCGCCCCCTCACCTTCAGCCCCCTGATCTCGTTCAAATGCAGCTGGAGGCTGCGATTGACCTCTCGGATGAGATTCCCGTGGTCCAGAATCACGCTCATCTTGTCGGCCTCGGACCGCCTCAGCCGCCGCACCAGATCCTCCTTGGACCACTTGAGAAGCTCCTCGTCAGAGAGACCGGAGATGTCCTCCGCCGGACTTTCAGTCTTCGCTATCGACAGCTGGAGCTGGGGCTGGGTCGGTGGAGTCGCTTTCTCCATTGGCACAGCTGCTCCAGCACCGACAAAGCGCAGAAAATACTCAGAGACTGCTTGACAACCTCTGCTCGCATCCGCTCCCCGGTCGCCTTAGGATGGAAAACGGTTACCGTTTGGAGATCAGTCGCATAGTTTGGCCTTTTTTTTTTCAGTTGCTCCCGACACTTAACACTCTGCTAGAGCAACAGCTGACGATGCCGGGTGAGTGCGAAGCAGTGGAGAAGATGCTCTGCTGCCTTTCACTGCAACATCCTCACAACCGAGGTGGATTCTGTGCAGCCGACCTGCAGAGTTAGCTACTGCATCGGTTTAGTATCCAAAATCAGTCCCGAATAGAGTGAAGGTGGATGAAGCTTCACGTCCGGTCGGCGGTGCACACACCTGCCGCATGTAGAGAAAGGAGGGAGCCCGCTGCTGTGCACGGCAGAAACACAGAGAAGGAACCCCCACCCCGCTCCTCCTCCTCCTCCTCTCTCTCTCTCTCTCTCTCTCTCTCTCTCTCTCTCCCTCTCTCCACAGTTGAACAGCACCTTGCTGTCTCTCAGGCTTTCAGGGAATAAGATCGGGAACAGAGGAGCCATGGCCCTGGCCAGCATGTTGCAAGTGAACAACACCCTGCAGGAGCTGGAGCTGGCTGACTGTGACCTGGTAAACACACACAGCACTGTAGGCCACTGATGATGTTTCCTGTATTAACTTGTATCAAACCAGTAGTGTTGAATCAGGAGCCCGTCTCCGACCTCTCTCCTCTGGCCCTGTAGCAAACTCAGAGTGTGATAGCGTTCACCATCCTGTTGAAAAGTAACAGGAGTCTTTGCTCTGTCGATATCAGCCGACCACTGCTCTTCAGCTACCAGGTACATACACACAGAGCTCACACTGATCACACATTACAGTTATGACAGAAGGTCAAATTTAGGCCAGTGCAGAGCAGCAGTCACAGCTGTATGACTGCAACCTGAGCCCCTGTGTCTCTCAGGAAGAGTGGGCAGTGCACTGCTCTGAGATGCTGGAGCTGAACAGCAGCCTGGTGGAGCTCCACCTGGGGAAGATGGGACTGACTGACACTGGGATGAAGAGCCTGTGTGAAGGCTTGATGCTGAACCACAGCCTGCGCTACCTGGACCTGCGCTGGTAGGACGGACAACACTTCATAACACGCTGATGGGGGCAAATTCAGAGGGAATTATGGGCGCTGGTGAGATCTCACACACTTGTCTGCTTTCCTACCATGTGGTCTTTATCTTCTGTAGTAACCGTGTGACACGGGACGGCGTGCACTACCTTGCTGAGGTGCTGAGGGTGAACCCAGCCCTGGAGGTGATTGATCTGTCGTCCAATCGGATTGAAGATGAGGGCGCTGTCTATCTGAGTGAAGCCATCGCCTGGCCTGGCTGCACCCTGAAAGAGTGAGTGGTATTATCTCAGAAAGACATGAAATAATAAATAACCCTCTTGTGACTCCTCTGGGTGGCTCCTGGTTCCCAGATTGAACTTAAGTGATTGAATTACTGTCTTAGATCAGGCTTCACTGAGGTAACTGAATATATTGACATGTAACATACACTCTGTGTGTGTGTCTGTCAGGCTGTCTGTCAAAAGCAACAACATCAGGACGGAGGGGCTGCTGTCTTTGACCCAGGCTTTGAAAGCTAACACTACTCTAACACACATCTACATTTGGGGAAACCTACTAGAGGAGCTGGTGTGCCAGGTAACACACACACACACAAAGACTATAGATGTGCTGCAACCCCTGCTGAGCTGCAACAGTTATATATACCTCACTCATGACTCACTGCTTCTCCCCTCAGGCCTTCAGAGAGCTGATATCCAGCGGGCGCCTGCTGCCAGAGCACACAGACGTCAGCCCATATGAGGTGGACGGTCGGGTGTTTCTGGCCGAGTTCTTCCAGAATGTGAGGAGACATTATTACAGCACAGAGACTGAGACAGGCTCCTCCTCAAACCCTGCTGCAAGGACAGACTCCACTTTTGCAAACACCAGAAGAAGACCAGAGAAGCAGCAGCTTGATTCTCTGCCGCTCTGCTGAGGTCACATTACACCCAAAACCTGCTCACAGACACACCCACACAGATGTCTACACATGAAAATAACACAATAAATGAAGTTGTGAACTGTTTTAGTTGTTGTTTTATTTCGGCAGCCAATTAAAAATCATCTGTTCACTATCCACAGTTTGAGTGATTCATCTGATCTACTGGGTTATAGTGAGGTCAAAGTTCTAATATTACTGACTACCAGGAAAAACACTGACAAAACTCTCACTCTTTACTCTGTTATTTATCTGAAGACATTCAAAATTCTGACATTTATACATCATGTGTTTGGAAATGATCAAAATTTGTGCATCTTTTTTCCTTCAAATTTCATTAAGGTTTTTTATTTCTAAACCAATAGTAATCAAGAAATCAGAAGTGTTGAACCTTGTTGATTAGTTCATTATGTGATGCTTACATTTAAACTTTGACTCATTCTTAAAACCCCTGCAGGTGAGAGCATTTCTGCTCAAAAAAAACAAATGACTTATAGTTTGTATGATGTAATGAAATGTCTACTCCAGCTAAACAGGCTCATTTATTCACAAGCTGAGAAGATGTTACATGTGTTGGTTCATACTTGTTATGATTCAGTGTCATCAGTGCAGACCACCCTGAGAGGAACATGACAATCCTGAGAAGAAAATGGTTGCTGACGGTGTTTGACCAGATGATGGCGACAAAAACTGTTCTATTAGACTGTAGTGTAAATTATATTGTAAATTTACATGTGACATTTGTTTTAACATTTACAAAAATCCACAAAACTGTAGTGAGTTTGAAATGAAATGAAATCTTGTAGGTGTCATAAACGAGAGCAGGAAATGTTTTCTGTCCCTCATCTCTGGTCCCTACTCCTCTGGACTCTCCTGGCTGGTGATCTCACA
>OMNW01030866.1:0-14311 GCA_900303245.1 Selene dorsalis | reverse complement strand
TATTAGATCGGGTTGAAACCTGTTGACAGTACAGCCTCATGTCTGTACTAAATAAACCTTTGGCTCACTCTGAAAGCAGCAGGTGAACCTTCTCTGGAGGATTATCAGTGTAAAGCACCTCCTCTCCTCCTCTGTCCTCCTCCATCTGCAGTAAAAACAGGTAACAAAAGCAGAAGATCTCCACCTAATCTGACGTTCTCATGTGGCTGCAGAGGAAGAGCAGCAGAGGGAGGAGGCGTCTTTATACAGACGACGTGTCCTGCTCTGTTCCCTTCCTTCCTCTTTGTGGGAAAAAATAAAAATAACAAAGAAAAAGAAAAAAAAAAGCCAAGAAGAGTGTGGTGGGTGTGGTGTCCAGGTGATGGGAGCTTTATTGAAACATCCTGGTTTGTTCTCAGTCATCATCCACAGTGGGTGTGATGGTCACGCCTCTCCTGATCTGCCCCCAGCCAATCAGACTGTCAGGAGAAAAGAGCAGAGTTCAGGTCAGAGGACAGAGAAGACCATCAAACACTGACTGTCAAAATAAAAGTCTGTGAGCTGAGATGATACAACTCTGGCTGGTAACAAAGGGCAAAAACCCCCACATTTACAACTTGAATGTTTACATCCCCACTCATAAAGTTTGTCTGACTGCATATTTCAGCAGGATCCTCACCGCCAATGTTTCTCCACTCGTCGACTCAGAGCAATCTTCTCTCCGACTTCTGTGCAGACGGGGTTGGTGAGGACGATCTTGGCCAGATCAGCCTTGACGGCGCTGACACGGCCGCCGGTCGACAGCGAGCCGATGTTCACCATCAGCACCTCGTTCTTGGACAGCTTCTGGACCTGCAGGGACACAAAGAGACCAGAGCTGCCATCAGCACACTGTTCATCCCAAACCAGGAAACAGCAAACACTTCTCGTCTCTGCTTGATTTTAGAGTTTGACTGCATTTAAGAACATAAGAAAACCACTCTACAGCTAAAACTAGTTTGTCCTCTAACCACCAAAACAAATATCACAACACAGTTACAGCTCTGAAGATCTTAAGCTACACTTTCACCGCAGATGAGTCACCTTGGCAGCCTTCTTGTCTCCCTCTGTGCGCACGCCCAGCAGCCTCCTCAGCAGGAAATATGAGATTTCCAGCTCAGTGAAGATCTCTGGCAGTGCTCCGACGGCACCCAGCACCTGACCGACCATACGATCGGCACGGCACAACGTTGGGTCAATCTTGGTGCCCACACCTGCACGCAAACACATTGTAAGATGTGTCAATCTGCCCTCATATTAATGTAACTGTATCATAAATGGGATTAAATTGAAATATGAGTGAGGACCTACCGATCAGGCCTCCAGGTGCAGCGTACTGGAGGTCGTTGTGCTCGGCAAACAGAGAGACGATCTTAGAGAAGATGGGTTTGCACATCAGCTTTCCTTCCTGGTCTTTGGACACGATACCCGGCCGCACCTCGATCTCCTGACCCACCTGGAGGTCACGTAGAGGAAGAGAAACATGAATCAAACCAAACTTTGACACAGAAACGGGTGTAATCTCCAAACAGAGGAGCTGTGAACACTGTTGCAAGAAGTTTCTAAGCTGATGATTGTGGATTTTAGCATCTTTAGTCTGATGCTCACCTTCAGGACGCCTTTTAGGATACTGCCTCCAGCCACGCCTCCTTTCAGGTCATCAACTTCACAGCCAGGTTTGTTTACATCAAAGGATCTGATGACTAAAACATGGAAGAGTTATAATGTGAACAGATATTCAGTGTTTTGTCCCAAACCAATGATATTTGTATAAAAGATATATATATATATATAATATAACATATAGTAGATATTCTTACCAATGAGTCTGGGCTCGGACGTGAAGTCTCTGACGGGCACTGGAATCTTTTTGACGATGTACTCACAGACAACCTCGATGTTGTACTTGAGCTGGGCTGAAATAGGAATGATGGGAGCTCCCTCTGCCACTGTGCCTGCAGCAGAAACATCACACACAACATCAGGCACAGGTGATCAAAGTTACACAGAGAAGGTGGTGTGACATGTCATTTTAACATCAAATTTAATTTGTGTTTGATCTTTGTGTGTTAAACTCTCAGCTGTAGCTGAAGCTTTCTCAGTGTGATACAGAAGTTGTGACACATTTCAGGAAAGAGGCGTTTGTACTCCAACAGCTAAACAGATGAAGAGGTGCAGAGGTTTACAGACTCCTGACAGACATGTGTCTTTGAAGGCAGCTTTGTGTGATAAGGGACCATGAGACTATTTTCACACCAATACATTTTCATTCTAAAACAAAAGTGATCTGTGTCCAGACGAAGGTTTTAGATCTATATAGGAAACAATCTGTGTCCATACTACACACCTGAGCAATCACACACTGAGCTGGTGTAAACAGGAAGCAGCCTCTGAAGACTACTCTCTACTCTGAAGATGATTAGTTGTAAAAAAAAAAAAAAAAAAAAAAACCCCACACAAACAAAGAAAAGAAAAGAGCTGCAGTGAAATGCAGAAATTTACCAGACAGCAGCTGCAGCAAAGACAACGAGGTGGTGTTTTCACCACCAGTGGTCGAGACTGATGAAAGGCCATCAGAGAGCAACCCTGGACATCTATGTCATCTTTTCCAAAGGTCTCAGCACGAAAACTCACATTTACAGAGTAGGCATGGGCCGGTTACCGTGCTCAAGGTTTCAAAACCACTAAAAGTTTCCATCATACCGTTCCTGTGATATGGGATGTTTTAAAGTGCAGGTCAGGTTGTGTGCGGCTGCAGCGCAGACCATCACGTGTGGCGCTGTAATGCTGCCACGCAAACACACCAACAACAGGGAAGAAGACGTGGAAAGCTCGCGTGCTGTATTCAAACTCCAAACATTATTGACTAAATGTTGACTGGGAGTCGTGTCAGTCCAAATATCGCGTTCGAGGCGCAGTATCCGAGGGACCAGACAGCAGTCAGCAGCGGTTGTTGTGTTATGTTACATCTAACGGTATTTAGGTTCAGGCTCAGGTTACAGGTTAGTGAGGTGAGGCTGTGACAACATCGTTTCACAAAAGATCCGATTTGGGTGTCTACATGAAAACTCTGGGGCGGCACTCAGCAACGAGCCGCTGGGTGGAATCAAACCCCAGGTCACTGCAGCGAGGACTGCAGCCTCTGTGCTGCATCGAGTGAATATTTGTTTTGACTCACCCTGTACGAAAGCCAGGATCTGCTCGTACTGCTCTTTGGCCTGGCTCTCCTTCACCAGGTCGATCTTGTTCTGCAGGATGAGGATGTGTTTCAGCTTCATGATCTCTATGGCTGCCAGATGCTCCGACGTCTGGGGCTGAGGACATGACTCGTTACCCGCTGGAGGAGGGGGACAAGAACGAAACTCAGATGTTTTCCAAAGAGCCTGGGAGTTCACATAACACAACATTTCAGTCAGAGGTTGTCTTTTGCTTGCGGCAGTTTGAGGCTCACCGATCAGCAGGAGAGCTGCATCCATGACGGCTGCTCCGTTCAGCATAGTTGCCATCAAAATGTCGTGACCAGGACAGTCCACAAAAGACACATGTCTAGAGGAAAGAAGAGGAAATGCAAAGATTTGACCTTGTTACGGTCAGCAGAGGCAAGCTGAAACACTACACTGAAAACACATCATCTGTGTTTCTTGGACGAGACCGCCCTCCCTCTCAAATCTTACCTGACCAGTTTGAAATTGCCCTTGGTGCCGGAGATGTCTGTGGGAAACTCATCTGGAGTGCTGCTGCCACATGACCTGTAGCACTCTGGCCTGGGACAGCTGGCATCATCCAGTTTATAGATCTGGGACAAGTTGGATGGGTAAAAACATTAAAGTGATTATCAGCTCCTCCAAACAAGAGCTCAGAATGTATTTATCTTTTATTTACATGACCAGCGTTCAGATTACGATCAATCAATTACAGAATATGAAAAGTTCAACTCACAGTACACTATCCTTTGCAAACAGAAAGTCCACAGAAACAACACTTTCTCCACTTACCTTAGCATTAGCATATCCTAACTTGATGGTGATGTTCCTCTCCAGCTCATTCTTGAACCTGACAGTGTGAACACCAGAGATGGCCTTCACCACTGTGGACTTTCCATGGGCCACATGACCGATGGTGCCTAGTGGAGGAAGGGGGAGGGGGCCAGAGGAAGTCAATACACAGCCTCCATAACAGCAGCATGTGTACCAATCACAGTCAGCATGGCTTAAAATATAATCCAGTCCTGATACACCTGATACACACCTATATTGATGGTAGCCTGTCTGCTGATAATTTCTTGGGACAGAGGCGTCAGGGTGGTCACATCCTGGAATGACGACAACACACATCAGACTGATCATCACACACACTGAACAACACAGCAGAGCAGCACACCACCCCTCTAATCCTGGAGATGAATGCAGACAAAGAGGGTCAGCACTCTGACAGGCACACAAACAGAGCCCCAACAATGGCTCTGCTAACATATGAACCGGCTCCACAAGGTTTAATCAGAGGCAGGAACATCATGTGTTTCATGTAAAGCCAGTAAAGCTGTGAGATCCAGGTATTGTGTCCAAAGACCAGGAAGGAAAGCTGATGTGCAAACCTATCATCCGTGTTCCCCATTACTACCACAACATAAATGGATCAGCTTTCAAACAGGTACATCGCCCTTTTGATGAAGCTGATAGACTGATGGAATAAAAAAGCATGTTGCTTCTGATCCATAACGCCATGAATTAACTTGGCTGTCTATCAAAGGTGGCGTACACCTGCTGTACATCAATATCCATGTAGTTATACACCAAATACCCGAATAAACTGTGCTTCCATCATCATTCAATTAAAAAGACCAGTGACATTTTTGCCAATTTTATCTCATGAGGCTAAAGACGCCGTTTTGATAATGAGGACACTATGACAGAATACTAAGATGATGACCGAGGTAGTAGCCGAATATTATACAATAAAACGTCAATCTATCTTTTAACTATAGATTAAACTGAGTGTAGTCCTTGTCAGTATTGAGGCGATTGTCTTCGGTTCTCCACCCCGGCAGGCCTTTCGTCATGTGCCGGGTGTCGGCGGCGCAGCACCGGTGTCTAATTAACGTAAAGAATGGCCACCTTTAATGTGACTGTTTACCCACACGACGGTCCGACAGCCACAAACATAAAGGTACGACGCAGTGAATTATGCGAAATGGACACTTACCAGAGAATTTAGGTCTTGTTTGGCCAAGTGAGGCTGACCAAGCGTTGTACCAGACTCGTCGCCCGCCATCTTGAATGAAAAGGGAATGAGAAGGGCGGCTGCGGCGAATGCCTGATCAACCCGGAAAATAAGTCCTTTTTCTGTTCCTGTGGCCGCTTATTAAATCAGATATCGTTTGACTCGAGGCTAGAAACGTGTGATATGTCTTAAGTTTTATTTCCAAAACACTGCGTGTACATATAATTTATTTAGGAAGCCGCGTGATTCATCCAAGTAACGGCAGCGGGGTCCGTTCCCAACGGCTGATGCAATTTATTGCTATTGTGAAAAACATGCCATCTAATTATAACTGCGACTGGTTATATCGTATCAAAGACGGTGTATAACTCACACGAACACACGTTTGACTAACTCTTCTCATTCAACTGGGTTAGTCAAATAAATAATAATCGTACTCATGTGTCAGGTCCGTCGTTTCTTAATGACGCCATCTATTGAGGTTTTTGTAGTCCTATTATGTAGTTTGTAGTTTTTATTAAGAAAGAATGAAAACAAAAACGCTCACATAATTACGAGATCCTCCTGGTTGTGTATTGGTTCAACAATTATGGTGATCATTTTTAATGTACTTTATTTGCACATGTACACATTTAAACCACGAATAACCTACATTAGGAGACAGAGAGCCAAGACACTGCAAACACCCCCCCATCTCACCCAGACTGAAAAAAAGACACACAGCTACTACAAATGACAGGGATGTATTTTTTTTCACTTTATGGTTATTTTATGTTTCCTTGAGACTTTTTTGTTCAGTTGTATGTTCTTTTTTACTGTCAGCATATGTACTGTTTTGTGGATTTTTTGTATTTGTCCCCTTAGGTTGCTTTTGGGTCACTGTTGGTTAGTTTGTTTCATTTTTGCCTTGGTTGTTTTCACTTGTTGTGGCACTCTTTGCAGCTCTTTTGTGAGTTGCCATTGTTTTGCATCTGTTTGATGTTGATGTTGATTGTTGCTTGAGGATGTTTAGTCTCTTTTGAGATCATTTTGAGACTCTCTGGTTGTTTCGCACCCATTTGTTGTTGTGTTGCATCTCTTAGTGGTTGTTTTGTAGAAGGTTTTTACTCATTCCTCAATGATTTGCAACTTTTAGTGGCTGTTTCCAATTTCTTTGCAGTCATTTTTAGCTGAACCCTAAGTCTCGTTATGAGTCTTGTTATGAGTCTCCTTGTTGTTGTAATATCTCATTGTAGCCATCAACTGACTCTCTGGAAGCTAACAGTTCTTCGGCAGAGCCCTCTGAGTCCCTGGAGCCTTTGGCCTGTTCCCAGTTATCCTTCTATGGTTGAATACAATTAGAGGCCGATGAAGTTCTATTGAGCACAGCGCGTCAGGAGCTGTAACACAGAGAAGAGTCAAACATCTTCTCAATACACAATCTCTGCTGCACCGCACAACGCCCTTCAGTTCCGCCCAGAAGGGAAATGACGCCGGCGCAGAAAATGGCGTCCGCAAAGCCTGTGTACTGCTGTGGTTTGTTACCCGTCTAATTCAGAGCCGAGTGAGGGGGGTCTCCGTCTGGCAGATGGATAATAATAATATGGCAGTGCACCGCTGCCGTCCGCTTTCTTGATCCCGGAATCGAACCCGCAACTTCATGTCCGACGGAGCCAGAGCTGCCTGGTCGAAGAGGGGTTGTGGGGATTCGCACCGCCGAGGTGAGACGGCTGTATTCAGCAGCTAAGCTAACGTCGCTCCCCGGGTCGATCCCCCGTAGCTCCTGTCACCACAGCCGAGAATCGTGACAGTCAGTCGGGTCAGGAGGGTAGCTAGCTTTAGCCTCAGACCGAAACACCTGCCTGTGGTGAACATGTCCAACAACACGGACCACGTCAGCTAACAGCTGGTAGTACAGTCGCCTTCATGGAGTTGAATGAGGACCGTCATGTGTAGCGCTAGCCTTTGTTTTCAGACATTATTCTCAGCGTGGACAGTCTGTGGTGCACACCTGTACCTGCCGCTGTAATTAAGACGAGCAGGTGTGAAGGACGGGCGCCTCTCGAGCCCGCTGTTGAACAGTTAGTACGTCAGAGCAGCGCGGTTCCTTTGTCCGTGGCAGCTCTGCCAGTCAGCGTTTACCTGCTCTACTTCACTGACACACAAACACCAACCAAAAACTCTACGACGTACTTTCCTTTAGTGGTTAACATGTATACAGGAAATGAACTTAGCTACCGGTAGCAGGCTTTTTAATGAGCTGGTAGAGTCTGCACACTGCCAACCTGTTGTTTTTCTCTCTGACACATCCTAACACCTAACTACACCCGGACTTCTGCTGCTGTGTTTGAACTGTAAAATATAATTAGCAACGTAACCTCCACAATCACCCTTATATTTTGAAGTTCTGTAGATTGTTGCTGTAATGATTAAGCAACTAAATAATCGGTTCGTTGATTACTAATCTATGATAGTTGTAGAAATAGAATCTTGAATCATTGGAGTCAGTTATCAAAGGAAAAGTACATGAGACAGACTGGAGGTTACAGAACTGACAACCTGCTTTTCAGTGTTTCATTATCACATCTGAACTTGAAATGTATCACAGACTGTTGATCAAACAAAATATCCAGAGCTTCAACAGGTAGAGAATTTTCCAATTAGTTCAGATAAACAGGAAATACATCAGCTGATGTTTTCTGCAGCTTGGCTGGTGAAGACATGAGGATTTCTTTCATAGTAAAAAGCTTTAAGTTAGGGTTCAGACATCTATCTGTTTATCTATCTAGAAATGATAAAAGACATTGTTTACTGTTTTCTGACATATTGAGTGATACATCAGTTTAACTGAGAAAATAATGCACATTAATGTATAATAATATAATAAGTGAGTGGAACATAGTTCTTACCTTGTCTATGTTTGTCACCACTGTCTTATGGGTCTTTTTCTTGTCTCCTCTGTCAGAACCAGGGAAACATAAACACAGGAAATGCGAGCGGCCCCTTAGCGCTCAGCTGTCAAAGCCTGTGATTGTTCGCCCGGGCTCCAAAAGGTACGATTTTCCACACAAAGACCCAGTAGTCCTTCTCCTTTAACGCAGCACCCTTCTCACTCCTCATCCATACCCCCTCTCTGTCAGTTGACTTCATTTTAATCCCCACGACGTTGAAATGTTACAGACGAGTAGTTAAAGGTCAGAGCTCTTTGTCGGCATAGTCACAGCACTGCTGAAGTGTCCTGGAGCAAGACACTGTATCACTATTAGCTCCATGGTTAAGCAGTCAGACTCAATATACCACCGCATTTTTATTCTCATCAGTGAAAGTGTTTGTTGTGGTAAAAAAAACTTTGGAAAAAGTCTGAAATAAATTATAAAGTCATGTTTAATAGAATAATTTGTGTACATGTGATTACACCGTAATACCAACATTTCAAATTGGGTTAGAGTTTGACCGTTTTCTGTCCAATCTTACTGAACACTTTTGACATTCAATATGATTCATCCTGTTAAAAGTCTCATGTCTCATTTCATCAACTGCTACAATGGTCACGTTCAGCTGGAAGTAGGTTTGTGTTTGTTTTTCTTGGTTGTGGAGGATTTAAAGGATGATTCCAGTTTATTACAACTTGAGAATTACTTTCATAGTCTTGGTCATCATTTCTGTCAGTGACAGTAACACAGCACCTGTCAAAGTAACTCACTGAAATCACTTAATGTACAATGAGCAGTGGGATGATCAAGGTTACCTCGATTTAAAGCTCTTCATTTAGAAGGGGAACTGATAGTGAGTGCACCTGAGATGTTTCTGATGAAACCTTGTTGAACACGACTGAAGTGTGAACACACCACTTGGATAAAGCTCAGAGGAGCTGAGGCAGGATCTGTCACCTCTGCTGGATTTCTAGAACAGACAGTCTGGATAGTAATTGAATTGTTTGCCTTTGTTTCTCTTCCAAATAAGTTTGTCCACAGTCTGTCTGCTTGTTTTATTTTGATCCCTTTCATGATTAGTGCTGTGACTGTTGGTCTCTTAGTCCATAAGCCTGTGTTTTGATTATCAGTTGATTGCTTCAGTCATATTTTGCTGGTTCCAGCTTCTTAAATGCAATTTAATGCAGTTTTGATGAATGAATCATTGGTTACACAAAAGAATCATTAGAAAATGCCAGTTCAGATTTTTTTCCCCCACAGTTTTTCTTTTTTCTTCTTTACAATATTATTGACTAAACAATGAATTCATTCATTAGAAAATGATTTGCTTCCCTCTTTGGGATGTTGATGCACTCCCAGACCACAGATGTTGAACACAAGCTCATTATTACAGATAGAAATGATAGACACAAACATCAGTACCAGGGCTGTAATAAACTGGAACAATACTTTGACCATAAACTCTGCAACCAACAGAAATGTCATAATCATGATTTTCATCTTGAAACAGGAGCCATTGTAAATTTCTCTGCAATTATTTGTTAACAAATATATGAGAAGTGAACAAATCACTGTTTCTCCTCTGTTAATGTACACTACATGACCAAATGTATATGGACGCAGAGCAGTGCGCACGTGAACACATGTCCGTGTCCACATACTTTTAGTCATGATACAAGATGTCTAACGTGCGCAGACGTCCTTGTTTGGCTTGTTTTTATTGCAGACGTTCATGCTTTAATGTGGCTTTGTCGTCCAGGTGATTGAAGCTCAGAAAAGGGACTTTATTAGCATCCACTGGACACAAGGGGCACTGTCCTCTGATTGGCTCGGACAACCCCCTCTGACATGCCCGTGGCCAATCAGAGGTGAGTGTGCTGTGTGTGTGTGTGGTTGTGTATTTTCATGCTGAAGAGTTTGGATTAATGACCTGCTGGATGTTTTTTTTTCTTCTTCTTCTTTTCTTCCTCTTCATTTTCCACTAACCTGACTGTTGCAGTGGAGTGGGGTATTTCCCCAGTGTGTCAGCAAAGAATCATGCACAGTATGTCTATGGCTGTGAAAGAGAAACGGCTTGTTAGGATGCATGAAAGTGCTGAGCTTTTAATGCTGAGTGTCCTATTGAATGTCCTTCCAGTCCCAGACTTACTGTTTCCAGCAGCTCTGAAACAAACAAACATAATCTGGGAGAAACTCACCTCTTCTTATCTGCTGAATTCATTCTCTAGAAGCTTTTGATTCTAGTTTCACCCCTGCACTAGACAACTGTAGCCAGGTTCAGCACTCTCACCGTGTAGATCAGTCGTAACACCCCACCCTGTCTCCCTCTCCCCCCTCTCCTTCGTGCCTTTAGGTGTGTTATGTCGGGGGCGGATGTGGAGGTGTACCTGTCCCAGGTACACGATGGGAGTGTGTCGTCGGGCTTCCGGGCGCTGTATGAGGAGCGTCTGCTGCTGGATGTCACACTGTTGATAGAGGAGCACCACTTCCAGGTACAGACATAAACTGGAGGTTCACTCACAAATGTATGTTGAGTTAAAGCTCCATACGGTATAAAGGTAGAAGTTTGTATTAAAGCTCCATACGGTATAAAGGTGAACGTTTATGTTAAAGCAGAAGTTCCGTTTTTTGCAACCTGGACCTTATTTCTAGCATAAAATACGTTCATTTACTCACCCGAACAACTTTGGTGTAACTTGGAGTCCTTCAGAAGATATTTAGATCCACTCGTGATCTACGTATATCCATATAACGGGAGTTGCTGGGGCAACGATGCAGCGTCTAAATAAGACATTATCTGCTGTGAAACTCCTTCATTTCACCAATATGTTGTTATGAATCTCCAGTACTATTCCCCCGTGAGCTCGGAGCGGCTCGGAGTTTTTTGTTATTGTCATCCGGGGTTTTTTACACGGCTTTTCACTGACCTACGACTTCGGCAGTGGCACGGAAGTGACGTCTACGAAGTCGTAGGTCAGTGAAAAATGAGATATAAGCTTTCTGCATTGATAGCTCCTAAGTTTCAGTCACAGATCTGTTCATAAACTTCTTGAAAATACAAAGTGTTGAAAATATAAAAGCACTAGACAGTACAAAATCCTTTAATTAATTTAGAGACTAGAAGAAAACAATGTCTGGCAGTGTGGATGAATTTGACCTGAGACAGTTTCTGAAAACTACTGGATTGTATGTGTTCTGTATAGATTGGATTTCTTTGGGAACTATTGGATGTTGAAACACACATGGACGTTGGAATGAGTTATTTATAAATGTTAAGTGATGGAGATACAATCAATACAATGTGTTCTGAAAGACAGGAATAAAATTGAAAGAACACAGACGTGACTGCAGTGCACAGTGCTGGACAAATAGATTTGTAAATGGTATTTGTGATGAATAAATGCATATTTAAGTATATATATCTCTGTCCAACCTGCTGATGACACTCTCAGCTCAGTGGACACCTTCCTCTGACAACATCCTGTCTGAAGCCTGAATGTAAAGGTTATAGTGCATTTAGGTGCATTTTGAAATATCCCGAACTTTCTGGGAGTAGTGTATATAAAATGTCTGGTCAGGAAGGTGTATCAGAGAAGTGGAGACATCACCCTGATGACATCTAGCTGAGAGGCTGAGAGGGTTTGCTGAATAAAGCATGCTGTGCTGGAGAAGTGTCCTGCGACATGTTTAAATTTTGATGGCAACAAAAAAAACATTTTAACTCCAACTACAGAGAGGTCACTTAATTTCCCTGCTTCCTCTTTTGGAGTGAATTGTGGGTGATGTTTTCTCCGGAGCCGACAGACGTGTTTTTTACAGCTTGTAATTGGCTAAGAATATCTGGCACCATCTGGTGAGTTTATATTTTTAACCTTTTTTCTGTTACAGTGTTTTTGAGCAGATCTATGACTGAAATCAAAAAAACTCTGTGAGATATCACGCAGCAAACAGTGTGACATGCAACATGGCTGTCCTTGTCCTTAACCTGCGTCCGTCCTCCTTCAGGCCCACAAGGCGCTCCTGGCCACTCAGAGCGACTACTTCCGGGTCATGTTCACGGCGGACATGAGGGAGAGGGACCAGGACAAGATCCACATGAAGGGGCTGACGGCCGCTGGCTTCGGCCACATCCTCCGCTTCATGTACTACGGCTCTCTGGAGCTCAGCATGCCCACTGTCCAAGAAATCCTGCAGGTAGCACACACGAGCCGCAGCTGTGTGTTTGTTCCTGTGTTGTGTCTCCATCACGACGCTATCTCTGACTCTCTGACTCTCTTCCTCCGTTTCCTCCTCCTGTCCCGGCAGGCGGCCATGTACGTCCAGCTGACGGAGGCGGTGGAGTTCTGCTGCTCCTTCCTGCTGGCCAAGATCTGCCTGGAGAACTGTGCTGAGGTCATGCGCCTCTTAGAGGACTTCAGCGTGGGCGTGGAGGGCGTCCAGGAACAGCTTGACAACTTCCTACTCGACAACTTTGTCCCACTCATGAGCCGACCCGACTTCCTGTCCTACCTCAGCCTGGAGAGACTGCAGGTTCGCAAAAGCAAAGCTCGACCATAAATCCAGTTTACAGCAGTAGGAATAGATCAGCTTTATACTGAGGTGTATCCTGACTCCAGCCCTGTGGATACGACCACACATAAACAAGCAGTCACCCATGATGAAGCTAACTACATCCACCCTCTCCCTCTGTGTTTACCAGGCATACCTGAACAGCGACGCTCTGAGCCGCTTCCCAGAAATTGAGCTGTATGAAGCCGTTCAGGCATGGCTGCGGCACGACCGGCGGCGCTGGAGACACACGGACACCATCGTGCAGTCCATCCGCTTCTGCCTCATGACGCCTGCCAACATCTTTGAGAAGGTGGGGGCCGATCCAGAGTTGTTTTTATCGTGTTTCTCCAGGAGTCTGGAGCTGCGGCTGATACGTGTGGTCTGTCCTCAGGTGAAGACGTCTGAGTTTTACCGTTACTCCAGACAGCTGAGGCAGGAGGTGGACCAGGCCCTCAGCTACTTCCACGATGTCAACCAGCAACCTCTGGTGGAGACGAGATCCAACCGCATCCGCTCCGTCCGCCCGCAGACCGCTGTCTTCAGGGGAATGATCGGTCACAGTATGGTCAACAGCAAGATCCTGCTTCTGCAGCGCCCAAAGGTGGCGGCTTTTTGTTTTTTTGTTTCCTCTCTCTGGGAGGGGCACATGTGGTCTGTAAGAATGAGTAGCATTAATTTCTAGTTTGGTTAATTCCTGTGTCAGGACGACTGCTGCATCTACAGCTCAGCTCCTGAATGACAGCAGAGTTTAAGTGAATGTGGCTGAGGTCCATCTGCTCTGCTGGTGTGTTTCCTCACAGCTAAACATGACCTCTGACCTCCGCTTGAACCAGCATAAACTCAGATCAGACGATTGAGCTTTTACCATCTAAACGTTTCTGCACAGCCCTGACCCCTCAGCGTGTCTCAGGCTCAGTAACTGCTGTTGTGATCCTGCAGGTGTGTCTCAGGCTCAGTAACTGCTGTTGTGACCCTGCAGGTGTGGTGGGAGCTGGAGGGACCACAGGTGCCGTTACGACCAGACTGCCTGGCTATCGTCAACAACTTTGCCTTCCTGCTGGGTGGAGAGGAGCTGGGGCCTGACGGGGAGTTCCACGCCTCCTCCAAAGTTTACCGCTACGACCCTCGCCAGAACTCCTGGTTACGCATGGCTGACATGTCTGTGCCCAGGTCAGAGCGGCTCAGAGTCCTGGCTGTCTGTCTCTCTACAGTCCTCACACTGTTTCAGCGCGGTGTTAAAGGAGAAGTTCCGTTTTTTACAACCTGGACCTTATTTCTAGCATAAAATACGTTAATTTACTCACCCGAACAACTTTGGTGTAACTTGGAGTCCTTCAGAAGATATTTAGATCCACTCGTGATCTACGTATATCCATATAACGGGAGTTGTTGGGGCAACAATGCAGCGTCTAAATAAGACATTATCTGCTGTGAAACTCCTTCATTTCACCAATATGTTGTTATGAATCACCAGCACTATTCCCCTGTGAGTTCGGAGCGGCTCGGAGTTGTGTTGTTATTGTCATCTGGGGTTTTTTACACGGCTTTTCACTGACCTACAACTTCAGCAGTGGCACGGAAGTGACGTCATCGAAGTCGTAGGTCAGTGA
>OMNW01030838.1:33346-67129 GCA_900303245.1 Selene dorsalis | reverse complement strand
AGTAAAACTTCCTTCAAGTAACTGAAGATTAGACTGAAATCATTCTGCCGGTGATATATAACAACACACTTTGTCTTTGCATGTTCCTGATCACACCCTGTTATTCACACACTGAGCATAAAAAGGGTTGCTGTCAGATTTTAGTTTCTCAAATATAGGTTTTGGGTGATACTGTAAATGATCATCATCCATGAGAAAAAAAAAATAAATGGAATAAATAAAAATAGCCTACTGTACTGAAAAGTTCAGAATCTTCACTTTTCACTTTCTACAATACTTGTTTTTTTATGTGAACACACTGAGACATAACTGCCCCTCCCTGACTTCCTTGTTATAACAGCCTGGGATCTCTATGTAAAAGGCGAGGAAGTAATTTTACAGGAATATTTTATGTCACTGTCTGTTTTATAACATAAGACCAATACTAAACCAGAGTCACATTCTCTGTATGTGCACATACTTGGACAATAAAACTGATTCTGATTCAAAAATACAGTCGGCTGTATTGATATAGTCTCAAGTATAGTTTATAGTCCATACAAATAGTCTAGTCTCAATGTTGTTTATAGTTTCTAAAGTAGTCATTTGTGGTCTTAAATACTGTTCATAGTGATTTACAGCCCCTGTAGTTCCACATGATGCAGTTTACTATTGTTATACAAGGTTCTGCTTTTCTGTTCTCTCTCTCTCTGTACCTGTCTCTCTCTCTCTGTACCTGTCTCTCTCTCTCTCTCTCTCTCTCTCTCTCTGTACCTGTCTCCCTCTCTGTACCTGTCTCTCCAACAGGACTCCAGCACCTGCTGACACCAGCTGTCAGTTTCACTTTAGTACAGTAGGAGGGACCTCAGGAGCAGAGGGCGCCTGGCTGACATTCACCACATATCCATCAAGTGCTTAGGGGGGGAATCTCCTCCCAACCTAATACCTCATTATTCAGCTCATCTTAAAGTGCTGGAGGAGTGTTGCTCAATTGACTGATACTAAAAACTATGGTAACATAGGACACCCCATTTTATTAGTACTGATACTTAACTTATGACATTGTTTTAGTAAAAGCTGTATTTTAAAATGAGATGTGTGCAGTTGTACCTCTTATAGACACATAACAAGTGAATATACACCTCCATGGCCTGTGTACAAAGAAGACATGTCAAAAATCCTGAACTGTCCCTTTAACAGTTAACGTGATCTGGTTGGCAGAGACTGAAATCTAAAAATGAAATTTCTTTGTGTTGGTTTTGTTTCTCTTCCTCGTTCTACCCTGCTCTCTCTCTGTCTTTTTACCTGTCTCTAACATAGGAGTGCAGCACATGTTGACACAGCTCTCAGTTACACACCAAGTACTGAGGGTCAGAGGGCATGCAGGTGACATTTGCCCCACTGTCATCTTTAAATGAAATAAGACAACAGCCAAACTGCTGCTAAAATCAGCCACTTCAGTAGACAGCATTATGTTTACAGTGACTCTGACATGATGTGGTGGTTCATCTAGCTTCAGCCCTGTAAATAATAATCCAGGTCAAATTAACTTTCCAAAAGAAACCAAAATTGATCATTTTGTTGGTTAATGATTTTACAGAGGCTGAATCAATATGTGCCCTTTTGAACTCCAGACTTTTTTTTCTTTTTTCTTTTTTAAAATAAAAGCCACTGTGGATCTCTCTGCCTATAGAGGGCAGCATGTTTGTACATTGGCTTTGAGACGTCAACACATGGATTAATGTCAAATAATAATGCACATGTTCACAAAAACCTTCAGAGAGGTATTAATGTCAGTCACTTACAGTGTACATGGAGTTCCTGGCATCTGCATCTGTAGTGTTAGGCCGGCAGGTGTTTCCAGGTGCTCACAAAGGCAGTGGGGATCAGAGAATAAGGCACAGTGGTGATGGAGTTCCAACTGTCTGACGTGGGGTCGTAACAGTCCAGGGTTTTACACCGTTGCGTCCCAAAATATCCTCCCACCACGTACAGCTTATTTCCCGAGGCCACGGCATGGCAGCTCATCCGCTTGGACGTCATGTCGCCCACTCGAGTCCACAGATTGGTTTCACAGTCAAAGCGATAAGCAGAGGCAGCAGTGAATTCAGTGTCGCCACCCATGATGAAGATCTGGCTGCCTAAGACGGCCGCTGCTGTGTAGCGCCAGGGCTGGGGGCATTCAGCCGCGATGTTCCAGCGGTTTCCCACAGGGTCGTAGTACTGGACCTGGATACACAGGGCACAGGGAGTTGGACAGTTCGGCTGAGCTCCTGCTGTTCATGCACAACATCTGCTTTGTTTTCCTACAAACAATCAGCAGGTTGTTTCAGTAAGCTATTAAAATCCGACTGACCCCTTTTCCAGACTTGATTCATACCTGCAAATTCAGCAGTCTTTGGTGGCCCAGTTGCATTATTTTTGCCAACAGTGCTATTAACTGTGAGTGTGATTGACTGATCCATGGCTGATATAGATACATTTTGGGCATGCACTGCAGATAGTGTACATTAAATCAGTCTCACACACATTTTGGTAGTCTATCATGCACCAGAGAGTTGAATATGATGGGAGGCAGGCCTGCACTATACAACACACAGAACTTCTCTCAGCCACAGGCACCACAGGTGATCAGTTTCAAGGTGAATGGTGACTAGAAATGTTAATTTCCCAACCTCAGATCATGTATTCAAATGATAATATGCTGATAATGATCATCTGGCCAGATCATTCCTAATTCAGAGTATGTTGATCAGGGTGTGAATGCAGATTGAACCTTTCCCCAGTGACAACAAAAGCCTGATGTTAGCAGGTTTTTTGACCAGTCAAAAAGGGGCTTAACGCTGACTGTAGGACTGGACAAACGATCACACAAGAGTGTGAAGATAAGTGAAGAGTGAACTGTGAAAAGATGTCATGTAAGAAAGGTAAATATTCAAATCCACAAACCTTGGAAGCCTTGTCTCTGTGTATGGTAGTCCCACCAAAAACAAAGAGTTTGAGTTTAGCACTGACCACAGCAGCATTACTGACTCCATCTCGCAGGGGAGCCATCATGGTCCATTTATTACTTAGAGGATCATAGCGCTCAACCTGGAAAACAAGTGAAACATGACACTCAGAGGCTGTGGCTGAAAATCACTGCTCATCCTAAACTAAGGAACAGTGGTAATATTAAAATTTGCCTGCTCTGAGTCAGAGTGAGGCAGCAGCAGAGATTTAACCTCCTAGCAATCAGATTACATTGTCATACATTGTCTGCATTGATATGCATGTCCACATCATTATCCATTCACTGTTAAAACTGAGATAAAAACTCTAGATAACGAAACTATAGTCATGAAAACATAGATGTGCCTCTGACCTGTTTCAGGGAGACAGATGGAGAGGCAGGAAAAACTCCAGCAATGGCTGTATGACCTCCAACCACATACAGACTGTTCTCTAGCTCAGCTGAGCCGTGGCCAAACCTGCGGACAGAACAACCACATTACGTGCCTGTGTGTTTACTTTACACAATGGGCTTTTCATTTAACACTCTATGATGTGCACTGTTTCCTCTGTAATCTATTCATTTGCCCTGGCAGCAGGCCAGACTTCTTTGGATCTGTGAGGACCTGTCATATTGCAAACCACTTCTGTAGTTGGTCTTTGTTTTTGTCAGCTCCAGCTGTTTTTTTTTTTAATCAGTCAGGACATTTACTGCAACTATCATACTACATGTTACAGCTAAGGTTGTGCTGGAGTAGGATGATATTGGTCACCGGTTGTCCATGCCTTTGAAAATGTCCAGGAGGTACTTGACCTCTTTGTCCAGTAATGTAGAAACCCTGCCACAGTTTAATGTAATATGCAACAGCATATCACCGTGACTGCACCTAGGTGTGCACCTGGTCATTAAACTGGTCCCTGAACACAGGTTCTGTCTACATGAAGAGGCAGAGTCTGCTCCTTTGACGTCTGCAGTGAAATGAGAAATGCTGCTCATGTGTGATCAGTCAGTTGTGACCAGTGAAGTGTTTTGTGCTGCAGTCTGCTGGAGCAGCAGCAGGTCTGAGCACAAGGAGGCTGGACATGTTGGTTAAAAATGCTGTGACTGTGGTTGGCGTGAGTCATGGACTCACTAAGTTGAGAAAGATCACACCAACCATTCTCTCTACAACACTGGCAGGTCAGAGAAGCAGCTACAGCAGCTGCAACGTCTCATCTCACTGCTCTGCACAACTGAGAGGTTCAGGAGATCTCCTTGTCTCCCAGGTACCACACCTTTGTCAAAGAAAGTGGCTCATAAAATCAATATAGCATCTTGTCATGTAGAGAGCTAATAAAAACAAATAAAACTGGGTTGTCATATAGACATTGTAAATGCAACTGCAATTTGATTAGTCATACAGCACTAATATAAACTCAGTAATGTAGGAATGAATGACTGTTATGAAAATAAGTGTTTCTTGCATTTTGAATGCAGCTTCCATCCACACAGTTTATCCAAACTATGTAAGAAAGGTCGAAATACACCGATAACTGATTAAAACTGAACTGCATGGACATGTACACATGGCTGTTCCACGTGTGTTTGTAACATATGTAATTCACCTGGCTATCAGCATGGGTGCTCCTTTAGACCACTCTTCATGGACCGTGTCGTAGATCCACACGTCTTTGGACACACCGTTCTCTGATCCTCTACCTCCCGTCACGTACACCTTGCAACCAATGGCACACGCACTGAACTCCTTCCTGGGGCTCGGGAGGTCGGCCTTGGGTATAATCTCCTTGGCTTTATGGTCAACCTATAAATAGATCAACCACAGGGATGATTCATTTTGATGAGGGAATTCCAGTAGAAGGTAGGGAGCAGACACTTAAGTTTTTGGCATTTGGCAGAGGTTGCAGATTGGAACCACCCAAATGCCATGAAACAAGTCAATGGTTCTTATGTCACGGAAAATCGCCGAACAATATGGTGCGACGGCGTTTTCTGTTTGAGTATAGATCCTTGCAATTCTTTGAAACAAGTCACTCAAGGTTGGATCATTATAGATGTGTGCCTCTCCCTCTGAGTTAATTCATTACACGTCTGTTCATGTGGTCCAGGGATGTGACCACTGCTTCAAAGTCAGTTTATATGATTCAGTTAATCAGAATAGGATGATATTTTTCCTTTGTAATAATCAGTGGTTAGAGTAAATCAACAATTTCTCCAATCTTTATTTCGTATAGTGAATCAGATAACCGTCCTCTGCCACACCGACAACAGACAACACAGTGAAAACAGGGTGACTTTTTATCCAGGGCTGACTGGTCTGGTCTTTGTTCAAAGGGACATGAGTCATACAACAACAGCTCTGGGCTTTCGTAACAGCCTCTAGGGGGCAGGTGGAAGTAACATCAGCTGCTCACTTTGTGTTGATACTCCTCTCACTTACTTCACTATCAATACATAGCCATAAATGTGTGTTAATATCATCACGATGTTTTCAAATGAATGTAAATACTCATGTTCACTGATGGGTTACCTGACTTCTCTGAGCAACCTGGTCACTTAAGTGCATGTAAACAAACAACGAATGTCGGCCCTGTGATTGTCTGGTGTCCAGAGTTTAGCCTGCCTCTCCCCCAGTATCAGCTGGGATACTCCAGCCCCCTCAGAGCCCTCATCAATAAGTGTCAGGCTAATAGATGGATAGTTCAGCAGCAGGAACTGGACTGCGTAATCTTTAATCGATGAGCTGTGTACTTTACTATGTGAGATAATGCCTCCCACTTAATACCATTTAAGTCAGTGGGACAATATATACTTTATATGAGGCAACTTGTCAGACAAGTATAAAGGATTTTTACCTGGTATATCTTGTCACACATGAAGGTCTGGCCTCCCAGAATAAGCAGTGTGTGTCCCGCCTTACGAGGCCGAGCACAGGGACTCGTCACCACCCCGTCGTTCTGAAGGATTTTCTTCTTACACTGCATGGCCTCTTCTACTATCGACCTGTGGAGACGCACAACATGGACATGTTTGTTTAATGTCCTTACTGCAGGTTTGACCTTTTTCCGCAGTAGCAGCCTCAACACAAACAACTCGATAGAGGATTTGAATGTCCTTCAGGCAGAGAAGAAAGAGAGTCAAGAGGACAATGGGAGAGGAGAGGAGAAGAAGGGAGAGAGGAGAAGGTTCTGGTTTTAAATGTCCCATTGTCAGGCCTCACATCATCACCTCAGGGCAGAAATAATAAAAGCCAGCAATCCAGTCAACACAGCCAAAAATGTGTTTCTCTGATCAAAAATGTACAATAAACTCTCCATCTTCCTCCACAGACCACATGTTACTGAAAGCCTGCATTCTGTCCATCATCTGGTAAGAAGTGTGTTCCTCTCTCAGACAAACCCTCTGTGGATCCTCTAAATCTGGAACAATGCCAGTACTTTGAGCCTGCTTTCTGTTTGTCAGCCAGATGGTCAACTTGGCAAAACCAGGTAAAAAGTTCACCAGTGTGTGTACCGTCCTATTTTAGCACTGTGCTATGGATTCAAAAATAGCGTGGACAGGCGAATAAATGTTCAAGGGTCTCAGTCTGACCACGGAAAACACAGTCTGCACCCAGTTGAGAGGTTGTGAAAGACGCCATCCGACCTCCGGCCTCCTGCCCCTCCCCATCCCCCTCAGCTGGGGTTGTAGACAGAGAGGGGCGGCAGTACTACTCACACCCCTTGCTCCACTGGTCAAAGGACATTTCTCTGCAAAAGCTTTCAGCAGTTGTGGTGGAGCAGCACAGGCTTTCTTCACCACACTAGACCGATGGAGGCGAGGTTACCCCCTTCTCCATCATCATTACCAGCCCCAGTTTAGTGCACCCAACCAACCCACCCAACTGGTTCAGCAGTTGGGTCTTTATGAAGTTGTTAAAGAACAAAGGTCCTCAAGCAGCTCCTTACCAGGGCCCTTAAAAGTGTCCTGTTCAGTTTTAAAAACCTTCCATGCCTGCAGTACAGAGCTATAAAAAGATGTCAGTCCAGGAAGGTTTGGAGCAGGAAGAGCTGTTTATCAGAGCACAAACATCCTGCTCTCCTCAGCAACAGACAACTTTTTTTTATTTACAAAAATTGTACAGCAGTCTTTATGCAGTCCAAAGTCTAAAAGAGACAATTTTTGTGGACCCAGTGGTGGCCAAACCAGAAGAAGTGCAGGACGGCTCTTTGAAGATCCTCTATCAAAGACATTTGGAGATTTCTTCCTATGAATAAGTTCTTGCTCCCCTGACACCTTGCTTTGAAATATTTAAATTAAGTCCTGTATGTCTGATTGAGGCCATGTGTGAATAGAGCAGGTCATTGTCTAAATAAAAAATCACACTGAGTCTTGATGATGTTTCTTCCGCACAATCATCGTCCACACAGATCTTCTGCTGTGCACTACATGATTAGGACTCCAGGTCTGGACATTGTCCAGAGTGTGAGAGAACAGTTCATCACAGGTCTGTGTCGCAGCTTACCTGCTCCTCTTGTCAGCCATCACCAACTCCTCGCAGGCAACAGCCTCCAGCAGACATTCAGAGGGCAGCAGAGCCAGCCGGATGCCCCTCAGCAGCTCAGGGAGGTGATGACGCCGATGCTCCAAATCGAATCGGACCCACCGCATCACAGAGTTAAACACAACCTGCCAATTTTACATCAGTTACATCAATTTTACAATCACATTTACAATCGCCATCACATACTTAAAAAGAACCAGACGTGGTCTGCTCAACAGACCACAGTTACAACTGATATAATAAAATGCATCTGGGAAAAATCATTGTTAGGGTCAAAATAAGGAATAGGAAGATAACAGAAACTGGTGATTCACATCTATCTGCAGAAGGGTTCATCAGGCAGAGGGCCTTAGCATTAGTAATTTCATTAAATAAGAGAAGGAATAAAGAGGCAGGAAATAAATTGTAAAAATGGAAGGAGAGGGTTCGTCACCTGTTCATCTTCTATCTCCAGTTCATCACTCAGAATCAGCTCCAGCAGCTTGTCTTTAGACAGACTGTAGAAATCCTCCGACTCTCTGACCTGCAGGAGAGACAGACATGTGTTGAGTCAACCTGTTAGGTATCATACTCAGGGATGGTCTGGTGAACATCTACAGTGCATCTGTACTTCAGAGGATGAGGGTGAAATGAAAACTGATATTGCGATATTTGATTTGAATGGTCATTTTTGCCCCATTTTCACTTTAAAATATATATATTTAGTAAAAGACCTGAGAAAATTACATCAAACAAATCGTTACACAACACTTCTGGTGCTAACAATCCACAAAAACGTTGTGAACATTTTATCTTCATCAGAATAAAATGACGCTCCTGTGATTTGGATATTATTAATTTAAATTACACTGTGATTAATTGTGCAGCCCCAGTTTAGACCTGTTATCAGCTGTGGTTTTAATTTCTCACAGTTTACGCAAGTCTCTGAAATTACATGATTTACACTTCTCACCTGATATTTTGCGAAGTTTATTCTATTTTAGGTTTTGCTTTCTTATATCAGCTGTTGTTGTTCAATAATAAACTGCATCGATGCGGCTGATGCAGCTACAGGAACTTAGACATTAAGCAGACATACACTGATGGAAACCACACATTGAGAAAAGATGTAATCTTTACCGTCTCGTAGTGCAACAGACACATCCTCCAAGACAGCTCGTACAGTCTTTTACACTGATGGGCGTCTGATAGCAGCATCATCCCCAGGCAGTTGGAAGAGTGCAGGTTTTTTTCTAAAAACTCAGCAGCTGCATCCCGGATGTCATGAAACTGCAACATGTCGCCTGCCTCCAACAGCGACTCGGCATTCTCCTCATTTATAATGATTCGTGAAGAATAGGCGAAGTCCAGCAGAAGCTCCAGGACCTGGAAGAAGAGAAAAATAAGAGAATTACATCATGGACGACTGTAAGACACGGTCTAATCCTTAGGCGCCTGACCACATCACCTGGCTAAGTTACTTCATACATTATTAAACTACAATTACTGTCTCATGGTCAGCCTCCACCACTCAGACTGGTTTCAGGTTACATCCAGAGTCATAGAAAGTATTAACCATTTGTGCTGTGTTTGTGTGCTGTGCCTTTATTACTGAATGAACTCCTGAGTAAGGGTTAAAAGTGTTTTGGGAGATCAGCTGCGAGGTCTTGACCTTTGACAAGCACAGTCTAACCAGTTTATCGTTGAGTCCAAAGGGACATCTGTGCAAAATCTGAAGGGGAAGTTTTGGAGTTATTGCGATTAGATAAATCTAATCAGAGTCCTCAAGTCATTTCCATTCATCCATCCATTCATTTCCATAATTTGCTTTCCCATCTCTACTCTCAAGTGTTTAATAAAGACATAAAGTATTGGTCTCCTTTCTTACTAGTGCACTAGAGTGCTGTCAACACAAAGGGTGAGTATGCTGCTGACACCAGCAGACTTTGCAGCTTATATAGCAGCTGCTGGGGAAGTGGACATAGACTAATTTGCCGTCACAGCAATTACTCAGAAGCTTTAGTGTCCAGAAGAAAAAGTATAAGTGAGTGTTGTGCTTGATTGTGTTGAGCAGCAGCAGCAGCAGCACCTCAGGATGTATGCTGTCTCTGAAGTTCACATCGCTGTCCAGACTTTCTCGTAGTCCACCGCTGAACATGGCCTCAAAGTAACGACTGCACGCTGCCAAGACCGCCCTGCAACACAACATAACAAAATGAGTGTCTTTAGTCAAGTTATTTTGTGTTCATCTGTTACGGTGTGGTGATAGTTGTGTGAATCCAGTAGACGGAACAAGTGTTTTTAGGAGGATTTTACCTGTGACATGGGAAAGAGCGATCCCCTGCCCATAGCGTGACATCAGTGAACATGCACTGTTTCCTCATGGTGTTCAGGTGGGTCAGGACGCTGTCGGGATGTGACGGCTTGTGGAACAGTGAGATGTTCATGGATCCCGTGCTGGTGCGGGATTTACGATTCTCATGAACGGTCACTGACATGGTGGCTTCGTCCGGCGCCTCCAGGGAGTCAGCTGCGATAATCCGTTGTACTGTTCAATGGGAGTGAGAAATAAGCCACAGAGTCAATAAGAAGTATAAGTATACATGCATCACTTTAAACAAGGTCAAATACGCCAGATTAATTCAGACACAGGCAGAAGCAGTGGCTGTGGGTTTAAACCCTTTAAAGCTGTGAGCAGCCACAAACTGGTTTCATATGGAAGTTTTTCCAGACGTAATTATCTTAATTCAAGAGCGTGGTTTATCAGTTTGAGGGCATGATTTATTGATTTCACATCTCTCCAAACCCTGCATTAGCCGCTGCTCGCATATTTAACAACTTTGTTTTGAAATGTTCATGAATTATACAAACAACTTAAACAGCTACTTTTACATTAAATCACATACTGATCTCATTCTTACACCTTCATCTACCCGTCCTGCTGTATCATAAAAATGTGGGACTGTTGTGTAAATCAGCGATAAAGCTTTAATGTAAGTGACCGTAACAAGCAGCAATTTATTGAATGCTTAAATAACAGGGTCATAATATGCGGACACAGGATTGAATGTAATGTGTATTAATCGTGGAAATGCACAAACAATCTAGGCTGGGCTTGTTTTTGTTTTTTTTTACAGCAGGACTGTCTCGAGTGTCTTCCTGTTCATTAAATCTGCTGCAGACTCACAGCCTCTGCTGCACTTTGACATCATTGTGCGTGGGTACATTTGTTTGGACAGGGACTCTTTCAGGGAGTCTTTCATACCAGCCCCAGTCAGCTGCATTGTTTTTGTTTCATTGTAACTTTTAATGTGGAAGGTGAACACTCACCAGACATGACACTAACTAAAGTCAAGCAGCATGAAGCCACACTCATGGTAAGAAGCACTACGAAGACGCAGGATGATGTGATGATGTTACTGGGACATGTTAGACAAACAGGAAAATGAATGGACAGCGCAACAGAGGACATGCAGTTTCAGCAGCAACACTGCTTTTGTTTGTGTCAATGTCTGTGTGTGTGTGTGTGTTTGAGACGATAGAGGCGCACACACACAAACACACACATACACACTTGATGACATGCAGTTTTGGACCAGAGCCACAGCAGATCAGTCACAGAGTGCTCGGTGTTCACTGTGTGTGTGGCTGGATTGTGCTGTGAACGAAAAACAAAAGCACCAGCGTGTGCATGAGTGTATGTGCACGTGTGCAGACTGCAGACACATGTACACTTCTATCTTTGTGATGGCTTAACCGTTTAAAACCTTCATGTTACCACTGAAGACGCTTTCGGTCTGGTTCTGATGTGTTCTTTGCTGTCGTCCTAGCAGAGAGGCTGTATCCAGCAGGTCGTCTGTTGCAGGGAGTATTTCTAATTTAAATTCTGTGGGATGGACCTTCTCGGGTCTTTTGTCAGATCTGTGTCACCTTGACCTGGAGTCAGAACAGCAATATGGAGAACAGGGAACACAGGTTTGAGGTACGACACACTGTGGTATCCTGCACCAGACGGTGCATCTGTGAACTCAGTCAGGGGGCTGAGGGTCTTGCTCACTGATCCAAAACATCCATTTCTTGCCATGACAGTGACAGGTGCCTATTTTCTTTTCTGCTTCAAGGACCTCAGATGTGACCTTTCCCTGTCCAATCACCCTCTGGGTCTTTTTGTTGTTGAGGCAGTGAGGAGGGTGGTTGAAGCCGAGTCTGTGTATCGGCTGTTATTTTCTTCCTTTTCTATTAGTAGGAATGGGCACTCACAATTTTCTTACATATGCCAACTGCACATTCAGCAAAGGGCTCTTTGGCACTTTTGACTGTGATAATTCTTATTCTTTGTTTTATATGGACACACTTAAATATTTTATGTATATTTGAGACATCAAATAGGATATATACAATGTATGAGGATGTGTGTTGTGTATAGGTAGAATGCTGAACATTATGAATTATTTTATACATGTACACGCATCCTCATAGACTAAATGTTATTTGTATTTGACAGTAAACACAAGAGGAACGCCCGCTGTGGATCTGACTACTTCCAGATACTAACTACTACTGGTGTGTGTATTTGTATGAGAGGAATGTGAGTTTTATTTTACAGTCATCATTTAGATTTTATTTCAAGTCTAATTCCCATCAGCACAATTTCAATCACTGGCAAAAAAAAAAACTAAACAAAAAACACACCACATTTAGAGAAACACTGACCCAGAAACTGATGTAAACATGGTGCGTTTCAGTCCAAAGTTCATCCTCGTTGGGAGTGGCCAGAGGTTAGCCAGTGACTCAAAGCCCATGTTTGCTAGTGTTGGTGTAACAGTAGGCCCACTCTGATTCATCTGCTCAAAACTAAGCAGGATGAAACACTGCTGTTTCTTTTTCCTAGTTTATTACGCCAACGTCTGATCTGAAGCTACATTAAAGGAGAAGTTCCGTTTTTTGCAACCTGGACCTTATTTCTAGCATAAAATACGTTCATTTACTCACTCATACAATTTTGGTGTAACTTGGAGTCCTGTGGACGATATTTAGATCCATTTGAGATCCACGTATATCCATATAATGGGAGTTGTTGGGGCATCTGCCGCCAAACTCGTTCATTTCACCAATATTTTGTTATGAATCACCAGTACTATTCCCCTGTGAGTTCGAAGCGGCTCGGAGTTGTTTTGTTATTGTCATCCGGGGTTTTTTTACATGGCTTCTCACTGACCTTCGACTTCGATGACGTCACTGCCGTGCGCCACCGCAAATAAGGACCAGGTTGCAAAAAACGGAACTTCTCCTTTAAAATGTTGTGCTAGAGTATCTTGAGTATCTAGCTATGATCAGATAATAGGAGAGGCATCATGTTCTTTACAGGAAACGTTAGAAACAAGACCTTCACTGAGTTTGTGTGGTATCATCAAATTTGCCAGTAAACAGAGCATTAGTTGAATTAATAGATTAAGGGAACATGTCGTAATAATGTTTGGGTTTGGAGGTTGCAACAGCGGACTTGAAAAGTGTGATCAAAGATATTTGTTTTTCTTTAGTATTTTCACTGCACAGATTTTTCCTGAAACTTGACCCATCCTGGGTGATTTTTCCTACACTGTTCTGTCCGCTTGAAGTCAACATGTTCACATCACAGAATACAGTGATACAATGAAACTAGAGACATTAACAAACAACACATGGTTTTCAATGATGATGATGATGATGCTTCAGGAAACATGAGCCCAGTTTTCATCGACTTCTTTTCGCAGCTTAGCCCTTACAGTACCTCGCCACCTCTTCCTAACACACACACACACACAGTGACCCTGGGAAACAAGTTAAGTGCTTCAACTATGCTAGCTGCAGGCTGCTTTACAAGGCTCCAGTCTATTTAAACACTGTGTTGATATTCCACTGGTGAGCTGTGCAACTGCAAGACAGGATAATCTGTGTGTGTGTGTGTGTGTCTGCGCAAACACAAGTGTGCACAGACAGTGACTTGACAAGAGGCCCATGTCTGCTATGTCTGTCCATGTCACATTCGCCCTCCGAAAGTCCTACAAATTACACTAGATGATTTTTTTTTTTTTTTTACTGCTGATGAACATTCAAATACTCACTACAGATGGACTTAAACACTTGCTGGCCAAACAACAAGCCTACAATCAACTAGACTGTAGCTATATCAACACTACTGATACAGTAGAAGAAAACATCAGTAAACAGTACTGTGAGAAAGCCACAATCATTCTGCTGCAATAAATGTAAGTCAGAGTTGAAGTAATCCAAAATATGTGTGTGCATTGCTCAGATCAGGTAATCCAACAGAGCAGGTTACAGATGATATTTTAAGAAGATCAGTAAACCTGTAATCTGCATCATTTGTCATTGGAGGGTGTACGTGAGGCTTTGGTACAGATATCACTGGATGTAATTTAAACAAGGTGTGTCTGTTCTGCAATACCTGAGCTCTCCAGTGAGTCAGGACTGCTCAGGGGCATCTCATTTCATGACCAAATATATATATCTGTCATAAATAATAAATCATGCATGGATCCATAAGTTTGTTGTTTATCCAATGTTTCCCACGATGCCCAAAGGTGTATGAAACACCAGCTAGACGCACTATCCACGCACTTCATAGGATCTCAATCCATCTGATACAACACCCTGCCAACCCACAAACCAGTTCAAGTGGTGGTGGGCACAGGTGCAGTCAACACAGGCACGCGAGGAAAGAGTACACACAGCAGTGTCTCCTCAGAGTTAAGTTTGAGCGTGGTGACAAAGACTGACACTGAAAACAGGAGTGAGCTCCTGCAGCCCCGACTACAGCACACACTCCATCAGAGAGGCTCATAACTTACACACAACTACATACATGACGGCACAAGCACATACATGGACAACTGTTAGTATTATGTTCATGTTAAAATGAGCCGCCGTGTGGTTGAATTGCTAGAATAAAAACCGACTTAGATGTATAAGTAGGCTAGTAATGATAAAACGATACAAAAGGGTTTTAACCTGAGGAAGAAACAAAAACACCAACACTGTTGCATAACAAGACAACAACTTCACAAAGACATGAAAACCGTGAGTAACATGGAGTGAAAAACAAAGGAGAGCTGCTCTGACTGACAGCAGACACAACAGCTTGAATCGGTTAGACTTGGTTTTACCGTGAACAGGTTTTCATTGGACGTGTCGGTGCAGACGGGTTAACAACCAATGGAAACCACTTAGCAGCGGTTAGCTCTCGGGCTAACAACTCGCCCAGAAGCCGCCCGCTCTGGACCTGGTCTGGTCCGGGACAAACTCCGACTGTGTGGCTCAGTGGGACTGTCTGTAAATTAATACTACAGACGGTATTTTCCTGAGAGGCGTGTCCGTATTATCAATGAAACGAGTTGAGCTGCGGTCAGGGAGCGGGACAGAGCTAGCTCTAACTTCACCGCCACGGTCTAAGTGCACGAGCTCAGATGACTGGTCCCCGCAGCCGGAGCCTCACACACCGCGTACACTGCACCCACTGGTGGAGGGAGCAGCGTCTGTGGTCCACTCCACAGTCCACTGACTGAGTAATGGCACATAAATTTAAACAGTAGTCGCCCGCCAGTATAAATTCACAGGCTAAGATTAGACCAACCGAGCACAGGACAGAGAGATACGGAGAAATTATGTTTTATACTCACCTAGGTGAGAAGTTAGATCCGAAGAGCGCGCAGCCTGGGCTCCGGGGCCAATACCATCATATCCCTGTGACAATAGCTGAGTTCGCCTGCTCGCTCCTGGTCGCTCTCACTACTGTTTGGAAGGAACCCCTGGAAACTGAACAGGCACAAACAGCCAATGGCGTCTGACCTCACCATGACTGAAGTCTGTCGGACCAATCCACAGCGGCAGCCTGATGCCGAAGGAGCTTTCAGCCAATAGGAGCGAGAGGAGCCGTAATTTTGACCGTGACAGACATTTGCTCTGACCAACCAGCGTGGTGTATTGTATTGTGACAGCAGTGTGTCCAGAACCAATGATACGCGTCGACGTAGGACGTTGACAGTAATATCAACCAATCAGTTACAGCGGGGAGTTGGCGTTAATGGCTGCAGCAAAACAATAGCACGTTGACACTTGACATAGTTGAGATTTTTTAAACAGTCCACAGGATTATAGATAGATAGATAGATAGATAGATAGATAGATAGATAGATAGATAGATAGATAGATAGATAGATAGATAGATAGATAGATAGATAGATAGATAGATAGATAGATAGATAGATAGACAGATAGCAATTTAACACACATTACCAGCATTGTAATAATAGACAGACAGACAGACAGACAGACAGACAGACAGACAGACAGACAGACAGACAGAAAATTAACTGTTTTACACTGGGGCAGCATCATGTCTGATCTGAACACAATGAGACTGAGCAAGCTGCTTAAAAAAAGCTGGGTCTGTGGTTTGCAGGAGTCTGGACTCACTCAGGACTATCATTAAGAGATATATGAAATGTAAGATGAGATCTTAGACACCACCAACCACCCTCCTCAGCTACAGCAGCAGCAACATTTCATCCCACTGCAAGACTGAGCAGTTCAGGAGATCCTTTGTCCGTACTGTACAAAACCTCAGAAAAAGGAGGTGGCTTATGAATGAACTCACTCTATTTTTATGATTAAATGAAAAAGCATCTCAGCAAAATCATCATGAAAATTTATACATAGATATTTTTATCAATATCTTGGTGGCCTTTAAGTAACAATATATGAGATGCATGGAGACAATTTCACCAGAATTAAATTAAACATATACAAAAAATGAAAACTCACCAAATGATAGCTTCTTACAATAAAACATATCCCTGAAAAAGTCACAGACACGCCCCCTTTTTGGTAAACATTATATAGTAATAATAGCTATAATGGGAAAAATAAACAAACCAAAAATACCAGAAATAATAAGGAGGTGCGGAAAGAAAAGTCCTTAAATGATTTGATGCCTGTCAGCACTGATTTTGCCCAGTTATCTTCTCCTCAAAACATAAATCAACATCGCCCCCTAGTGTATGAAAACCAAAGTTTGATGTGTATTTTGCATCAATAACCAGAGGTAGGCAGTGTTTCAAGCTCTTGAAACACTTTAGTTGGCTTGGGCAATTGTAAAGTAAAGTAAACAGCACAGCTGAATCAAGTCGCACACAAACATTTGTTCATTTGCACTAAACACCAAAGGACAGGTGAAGCTGCTGGGAGAGTCACTTGTGTTGCTCCACTCAATAATTTCCTGTCAGGTGAAGAACCCAGGTGTGGGACATGGGGTTTAATCATAAATCCTCTGAGGTTCAGTGATGTCATTGCTCTAGTTTGTGTGCACACTCTCTCTTTAATGTTGGCTGCTAATGTCAAGTATCAATCTGCAGTCTACCAAGCCCTTCCAGTTTCCCAGGTGCTTGGGAACTGTAGAGAAAAGCCTTCGTTCCCTTAAAGCAAAACTACTTTCATTTTCTGTCATTAACACTAAAGCAAATATGTAACAGTGGACCAACTCTTTATCCTTGTGAGGCTGCTGAGGGAGGCATGGGAGCTTGACCAGTTAGTCTACATGTGCTTCGTGGACTTTGTGAAACACCACAGGAGGAGCTGTAAAGCATTGCCGGGGAGAGGGATGTCTGGGGCTCCCTGTTTAACCTGCTGCCACCGTGACTCGACCCCAGACAAGTGGAAGAAAGGCAGAGAGAGAAAGAAGTCATCAGTAACAAGGCTTCATGCTAACTGCCCTGACCAACTCAGTGTCAGTTAAACATAAAGACCTCCCTCTGAAAGTCTGTTATGTTCTGGAGTTGAAGTTGTGAATGAAGACCAAACTATTGTGGATCCTGGATGGAGGCTGTGCTCTGTGTGAGACAAAACAAGAAAGATGGTCTGTCTCTGGGCATCCCAGTGGTTCACCTGGTGGAGCATGTCCTATCAGCTGAGCATAAGTGTCATCCTCTTTCTCTCTCTCCTCTTTACTTCTCTGATGTTTTTTTATAGTAAATACAGTCTTCATGTTTCATTTGTTTTGTGACTTTGTCAGATGATGTTGTGTCAATAAAATAAGGATTTGACTACAGGTGGTCCAGACTCATACTGGGTTTTGACCTTGTTTCTTTTTTTGTTTTTTACCACAGATAAAAGTCAGTCTTCCAGTCAGTCTTCCAACTGAAAATAATTGAATGTTATGTGTGAAATTGTGGTTCCTTTTTTTTTTTTTAACCAGTGCATTAACGACGGGCATGCATCGCTGAAGCAGGAAATCATACTATCCTGAATAAAGATGTTATAGAAATGCAGTATTTATTTAAGTCACAAGCAACAACTCATTTCAATACTTTATTAAGCAGGAGACAACATTGTTGCTTTGCTCATAATACAAGAGGATGCATTTGAAGTAAAATCAAAAAATTAAAAATAGTCTGAAACACTTCTGGAGAGTAACGCAAGAAATGTATTGGGGAGCTGACAGACGGAGCTGCAGTCAAACACGCTCAAAATGGGATGGATCATGTGGAACTACAATGGTAGAGTAAGTGCCTGATTGTTACATACAGTCAAATCAGATTTGTTGACCTTTTATGTTGCTTTTTTAAATATTTTTTAACTTTTTATATGATTTTTTGAGTTGAGTGAGTATGAGTTTTTGAAGCTAATGTCAGAGAGCTTCTCTAGCTGCTACCAAGTTAGCATTTTGGTTCTGAAATAACAATAATAATTTTCACCCAGTGTCGCCTGGTCTTGAAAAAAAAAAGTTTTACTGATTCTGCAGAAATTTTGTAACAGGCTTTTGAATATCTCTCTTTCCACTATTAATAAAATGCCATTCAGTGCAGCAGCCCTGAGAGCTCAAGGCAGTGTAGCTTAACAAATCACAAAGAAATAGACATAACACAAACATTTCAGAAAATATCTTCATTGAACTGACCACCCATGTACTGCAAACACTTGAAACACTATGGAAATGTTTACAGTGGAGATTTTTTATGTCCCCTGGAAACATTGCCATAGTGTTTTGAGTATATTCAGATCATGTGCGGTCAAACTGATGAAGATGTTTTCTGACTTTGTTTGTAATTTCAGGGTCTCAGGGCCACTGTACTGTACTGTACATGTTTTTGAGTATGCTTCATAGAAAATGCAAATCTGATATAACATTTATAGATTTGTCTACCCTTAACAAATCTGAACAGTTCTATGTGTGCATCTAAAAATGTATGTACACATTCTCAAATGTCACGAGACAAAGCTGAATACACATTTAAAGGTTCCTGTACAGATTCACAAGCTTGAGTGGACATTTAGAGATAGTTGTATACATTTACAAACATGTACACACATACTGGCTGGGATACAGTTTCACTATTCTTCACACACATTCACAACATGTTGTTGTATGAGATTCCATTTGTCAAAAATGTCTCTACATGTGACCTGTTGATGTCAACTGAGCATGTGTGCATTTAACGCTCAACTGAACCTTTGTCATCAAGTTTCTCTCAGGTGTTTGACCATTGTGTGTGTTGTTGCGATGTTTCAGCTGGTTGTGTTGTTCAAACTATACATCAGGACAACGTACACAACAACAGTCAAACAATTTCACACAGACAGAATGACTGTGGCCAGAACAAAGAGTAGACAGAACAAATCGACTTCAGGTTGATAAGTCTGAATTCATCTGTTGCACAAAGAACCTTTCGATACTGGACTGTGGAATTCTGGGTAAATTAAGACTTTTCTAAAAATAGTAAAAAAAAATTGACTGATTGTGAAACTGCATCCTATTACTCAGCTGCATTTGCCCAGGCAGAACATGTTTGTCTCCTGGACAAATTCAACAGTTACAAGGAAACTTACTTGGGAAACAAATTGTTGAGAGAAATAATAAAAAGAAGAACCTGATCTGGGAAGACAGAGCTGTGGGCTCTAAAAGAGGGGCTTTGTCATTGCTCATATTACATTTCCCGTTCTTTGGGGGGGCGTTGATGGATACCATGGTAACACTATTCCTGGGCTTGAATTAGCCTGCAGGTGAGGAGTGTAATGTTTTAATCAAATGAACTTACTGAAGTGTCAGTGGAGAGTTGATTAGACGTGGACATGGACTCAGTGGACACAGACAGACAGACTTAGACATGTTTTTGCACACATGGGACCTCACACAGTGACTCCCGTCCCTCCTGCTGTTCTCCTGGTGGTTGGAATGTTCTGAACAAGAACAAAAGCACAGAGTTTGGTTTGTCCTGAGGAGCAGGCTGCCAGCAGGCTTTGACTCGTGACTAAGACTGAACTAAGAAATCACTATCACAGCAACTGTCACTAGAGGTTCTTGGTGCTGTTGTTGTGTAGTCCAGAGCGTGGCTGAGCCATTGTGCTGTTGTTGTTGTTGCTCCTGCTGCAGTTGTCCCTCCCCCCTGCAGGGGCCTTGCTCTCAAGGATATAGACCTTGCCTTGTTCCTCTTTCATGAAGAGGTCCACCAACAGAATCTTCTCCTTATGGATCTGAAGGCTGATGTCTTTAGGTATGTCTGGTATTAGCCAGTCCACAATGTCACTCATCAGCATCACGACATTCTGGTAGACATAAATGGAAGATGTAATTAATTACAAAATGAGCCACATTAAATTACAGTAAATATATAATTTTTTTTATATATATATAGTGTAAAATGTGACGTTACATCATGTACAAAATGTGTGAAGCTGTGTGAATTTGATTGGTGTTGTACTGCAAAAGACAGTTTGTCCTTTCTGAATCTTCCCTAAATAAAATATTAGGGACAAACATTAATGTTTGATCCAATTACAGCTGCCCTGGCTGGGGCAGTTCAGCTCTTCAGTAAGTTATTTAATAATTCAGTAGAACTTCTAATAAATCTGTATGGTTTGTTGCTTTTTTCAGTGTTCACTTTACCTGAAAAACTATGACAAAGGCCAGTCGGACAGCCAGCACTGCCCAAAACTCCTTGGAGATCTCATATGGAGTGACTGACCATGGCGGTTCTCTGTAGTCTTTATACCTTCAGAGTCAGAGAGAAATTCACTGATAATCCTGCAGCTGATGTAAAAACTGATGCCATTCATGCTGTCGTGGGAAAAGTCTGTACATCACGTTCCAAATGTTACCAAAATTTTTTTACATCTATAACATTTACATGTTCAAATTATGTGTGAAATGTGGAAACAAATATGTACACTTTCAGATTTTGCTCATATTAAATTCATGTGGTTCTCATGTGGATGTTAATCCTTCAGAAATAAATGGAAAGAGATGGAGCTCTGCAGGCGACCATCATATCAGAGAGAACTGGAGAGGTTTACTCAGGAAGAGTTCAGTTAAAATACCAGCTGAGAAGTCTCATTAAGAGCCACAACAGATTTTCGGTCCAAATATTTTGTCCAAGCTATTATTGTTCTATAAACATCTCAACCAATAATTTTCTTCTATTATATGTGAATATATAATGTTATTTTGTAAGTATAAATGTGCCATTAATTTTGGTCGTGCTAATACTGTTAGTTAAAATGTTTAATTTCAAATATCAGAACAGTCAGAGTGAAACTTCCTCTTGTACATGGATTAAACATCAATCTGACATCCGTGAACTGAGCTTGAGCTTTCCCACCTGCAAATCTCCACAGGGTAGCTGAAGTGCAGTGGATCATTGGGTTCTTTGCCAGCCTGGAAGTGGCTGACATTGAAGTACGACAGCGTGTGATTGACAAATCCATGCATAGAGCCATCTGGGCTGTACATGTACTGGTAGACCATCCGAGGTATGAAGTCTGAAGTGAAGGAGATGACGAATGCCTAGGGGAGGTGATTGTAGGGTGGGGGATCAGGGATGACAGATAGAAATGGGATTTAGACTTTTCTGAATAAAAAATTCATATTTATATTTTACAGATTTGCAAGAATTTGTTGGAACCCTTGTAGGTCCTTTCTTTGCCTCCTCTCCTGTGCCACAGCACATCAAAGAGAGACAGGCCTCTATGAGCCAGACTTCTCCTCTCTTTACCTTCTGTACAGGTGAGAGACTTCACGGTGAACTCTCAGTGACTGTGTTCTTATTATTTCCTTTTGATTGTTTAATTTATATCTCTAAGTACCAATGCTGATTATCAGGATGCACAATATCTGCGGTGACTGATCAACCTCCACATCTGGTGCTGCTTCAAGGACTGAGTCAACATCCGCATCTAGAAGCGATGCTCTTAAGGCAGATACAGTTGTCTGTTGTTTTATACATTATGAGTCTAATGTAAATTATATTCTTAAGCACCATACTGTCATTGAGTAGAACTATTTCATATATGATCTTATTCTACATCTGTGCTACTCCTGATACAAAAGAATAGTACTATAGGTATTTCTCATGTAAGTCAACAATGTGTTGCATGTAGCTGTTACTCCAACATCAGCTGGACACTGCTGCTTTAGGATGGAAATCTGTTATGAAACCAATGCAATTATGAAGCACATGTGAGACTTGGGCTTTATTTGAACAATTCAAAGCTCATTGTCTTTAGCACCTGACATAAGTACATAACATTTTTTTTGTCACATTATAATGGTGAAAAACAGTCAGTGTAACCATTTAATAATGAAGAATGTTTCTCTGCAGTCTCAAGCAAGAAACCAACATGAGCTTCCTACAATTGATTACATGTGATCTACATGGCACCACATGTGAAAAACATGTTATTGCAGGTTGTAACATGTAAAAAATGTTGCAGATTGTCAAAATGACATCATAACATTTGCAGGTGCACTAATGTGGGCACTGCCAAACACGCAAACAAACTATGTGCATGAGTATCACATGTGATCCCAAAGGTTTCACGATGGAATTTCAATGAGCTTCACAATGGGCCTTTTCTGTATGGGAATACTGGCACACAGGTATTAGCATAAATCAATACACTCATGTGTTACTTACATTAATGATGACTGCCACTTTTGCTACCCCTCTTAGTATGTTGTACCATATACCTGTAGACATAACAATATGTATCAACTATTGGATTTCAAAATAAATGTTTTTTTTTCTTTTTCTTTTTCCTTTGTTTGTTTAAAGGAACACAATTTTACTGCAAGATCACATTCATGTACCTCTTTACAAGAACTACAGTATGTGGAGTGTAACCCACCGATGTCTTTGGCTCTCGCTGCCACTGGTCTTCGCAACTCAGTCACAAATTTCTTGGCATCAAGTCGTATTTCAATTATATTGTTGAGCAGAGCAAAGAGCGGAGCCAGGGGGAAGGATGCCACAAACAGTGTAACAAAACCAAACTGGATGACTGGACACAGATGAAGACAGAAAGATGTATTACAAAGCTTTCAAATTGTAATTAAATACTAAGTACATGTTAGTCCCATGTTTGATTAAATACACCTTACAGTAATTCACAGAATGTTCTAAAATAACCTATTTTCCACTGGTCATAAAACCTGCTAAGACCTGCTAACATCAGGCTTCTGTAAAAAAAAAAAAAAGGGAATCACTGGAAGAGAATACAGCTGAGTACGAAAGAAAATTGCAGTGCACTTTTGAACCTTGACTTTCTAAAGCACTGATAGGACACAGTAGAGTCAAAGGAAATACACTCCAGCAACACTGTAAGAATGGAAGTGCACTCATCAAAGGCCTTCACTTGGATTTATACTTGATGCAGAATGTTGATTACACCGCCTCAACACGAGATTGCACATGATCAATTGTATTTCCTTCTGTAACTGCAGTTACACTCCTCAATTCACTTTGTAATTTAAGTGATGCTGGGAAGGTCTAATCAGCAAGCTACACCGTGATAATACTGGGATGCAAATGCTGTAGTTAATGTGATCTGATGAACATGTGTGCAGGGATATCGTGTGCTGTACTTACTCATCTCCATATATTCAGGTGTTAACCCAGCAAAGGGCTCCAGGAAGTGGTCAGTAGCATATCTCTGCAGCTTCTTCTTTCTCTCCTCTTCTTGAAAAGCACCTCGTTTAGAGCGAATGTAACGAATCAGCTTCTTGAGTTTTCTGAGGAACACACACAGACAGATAGAGAGTATTAACACATGCACATGTTTTTTCTCTTTCATTTAGTACTATCCAGCAAAATAAATAAAAAATGTAAGAAGAAAAGGGGTCTGATTACTTTATGTAATGGATTAATTTAGCTATGTTGTGTCAAGGAACTGACTGTTGTGTTATGCTTAAGTTTCCCCTTGGTGCCTATAGCTAACCTAATGAAATGTTTCTCTTCTGTTTCTCAAAGCTGACATGGTGGTTTCCGTTTTCGCAGTTGAACTAAGACACCAGGGGGCAATGATCTCCCCGTTACCTCTCAACCAACAAAACGCATGTTCCCACAGACTTGATGGGGATAGACATAAAGCATTAACATAAGTATTTAAACCTTTCCTTCTAAATTAAAGAGGAAGAATGGTTTGAGAAAAACTCTTTTGTTCATGCTTTGTGTGAAGAAATCATGAAACAGTGAATGAATTATTTGATTTAAGGCATACTTACGGTACTCCAATCTCAAATAGGTTGTTCTGAATTAGCTGCTTTCCCAACATGGTGATACTCAGCTGAATGCACAGCTCCATCAGACAACCTCCATGAGCACACTGTAAAACAGATTCAACTACTTTTAACCAGTAACCCTAATGCACAAGTACAACATGTTTGTTCAGTTTAAAACCACTGTTGAACAATAGGAGAAAATACTGCAGCATGCAGTCTCTATGCACCAGGGGAACCGCTGCACCCCCTTGTGCAGTGGTTACAGACAGGCTTAAAGGCTTTCTGTCAGTAACACACTGTCAGTCCTAGAACAGTCAGACATAATGCTCTGAGGAGAATTTAGTTCACAACAATTTGTAGTCATTTGTGTCAAACTGAAAAATCTGTGTTCCCTCTGCATTTTAAATCTTAAGAACATTTTTTTTTTTTTTCTCTGAGCTTTTGTCCCAAATGGCCTCAACATGTATAATCTGTGCATGACCTGATTTCACCATGGTTGTGTTCATTAAGCAGGAGAAAGTGAGAATCTCCCTTACATTATCTTTATGTTTTGATTTTTTACATGACACAACATTATAAAATATTTAAAATGATTCAGCTTGTCAGCCTAAAAACTACTTACTGAGGTGAGAGTAAGCTATAAAACTAAGTTAAAAGCATGTGAAAGGCATCTCATCTCTTATCCCAAAGTGCTGTTGTCAAAGCCCTGACTTGCAGATAGAAGTGTAAATCTTACCTCCTCCATTCTGTAGGATTCAAACACATACAGGTAGCTGCCAGGTCTGCCGACGAGTCTGCAGTGGAACACATAAGACAGGGTTAAGAGCAGATATGAGGTCTCTTTATCTTATAATGTTTATCATCTTGGACATTTTTTAAATATATGAAAGTCTTTATGTGTATTAGACTGACATACAGTTATTCATAAGAGGTTACTAACCTTCCCCTGAAGAAAGCTATGTAGATGATGGGGGTGAAAGCGTTGAAGAACTTTAGGATGAAGGTCTTGAAGATGAGGCGCTCCTCAAAACTCTTGTCTGTTTTGGGGACCTCTGAAAGTGAACAGACAATTAACTTTGTCACAATCCAGGTCAGCTTAGTCAGGTTATCTGATCCACCTTTGATAAGTCGAATCATCAACAGGGTCTACCAGTTCCATCCATGTTGGAGGAAAAGAACGTGCAAAATAGAAAATAATCGACATGACATGATATACTAGCATGTAAGCACAAATAGCATACACAAGTATGTGGGGATAAAACATGAACACAATACTCAGTGTTGTGCCAGTTCACACTTGTTCAAAGTTCAGCTCATACAAATGAAAATTAACTAGTTCATGTTTCTAATTCAGTTTTTTCAGTTTTGGATTCAGTTTCAAGAATGAACTAGTTCACATTCATTTGTTCTGTTTTTCTTGTAATAGATAGAGGGATGCTATCCTTTTCAAAAGAACCTTCTTCAAACATCCATGAATTACGTTTGGAAGAAAAAAAGTGTTGAAATTGTGAATATATCTTTGATGCATATGCAGCTGATGTCCGGGTTGTAGTTTTTTAGACCAGGTGACACAAATTGCATAGAATTGTGTGTTTGTTTGTTTTTTCAATCCAAGACTTCGCTTGGTCCATAAAACTGCTTCAAGTGTTCAAACAAACTGGTTTCAGCATCTACCAACAGAGCCAAATGAGAGACCGCTGCCCTGTCCTGAGTGAACTGTGCATGCGCCCCCATATCAACTGGAATTGCAACTTTGATTACAATTACCAATAATGTAAAACAACTAACCACGGACAACAAAACACTAACAAGGTGACCCATTAACCTCTCTTTGTTAGAGGATCCCATGGCACCGTTATGATAGATACGATATGACCTGAGCCTTACCTAACACAGTGAGCCATCGTGCCACAGCTCCATATACCTCATCCAGAATGAGGATGACCACCAGGTTGATGATGGCTGCAGTGGTTTTAACCGTCAGCTGAACATGGTTTCGTGTGATGGGATTGGAGCTCATATGCAGAGCAGCTTTAGTGGAGATTCGGTAGAGGATCACACCAAACACAATGGCAAATGTAACACCAATCTGACAATGAAGAGGTGTACAGGATCACAAAGAGAAGATGAAGACTGTGACAGTAATGATATATTCACTCCACTGCCTTTCTGGAAATCATCAGTGATGTAATTATATTTACCATTAACAGCATCATGACAATGTTAGTCATATAGGCGGGGAAGCGGTCACGAAAGGTGAGCTTCTCCACCTAAAATACAAAGAAGAAAACAACATCCAAATTGAGTTTAGTGTACTGTGACTGTACAGGTGTCAATGTAAATGTCATGACACTGAGAAACGGCTGACAATGGCTGACAATGGCTGTGTTCTGTGACATGCGGAACAGAGTAAGGATGAGAAAACATGTCATTTGAGACGCTGTCAATATATAAAATGAGGATTTAGACATACAGCAGAGACATTCCTTGTTCACACACATGATAAAATGATGTATGTAGTTTAATATGAATGAACTTGAGAGACGTATGTATGTAGTTACCTTTGTCTGTGATTTCTGATCTTTGGACATAGATTTCTGCAGGACCCTGAATTCATATTCGGCCCTGGGGTGGTCCTGTAATGCAGAGACAAACACAAACAGATAGATGACAATAAATCAATTATTAGAGCTGCTCCATTAAAGTGGAATTACCAGACAGGTATGTGTAAATTCAATATAAATGATGGAGAGATGTGATGTGAGCTACAGGCTGCTGAAAGGTGAAGTTGTAGAGGATGCAAAGAGAAGCTGTAAGAAGTATTTCAATGTTAAAAAAAAACACACTGTGTCAGAAATGAAGTGAACGCTCAAAGCTGGAATAAAGTGAACACATGAAGTGAAAGGTCAGGAAGTAATCAGAGCATCAAAGTGGACACTATATCATATGATACAAGCTGATTGCAGTTGCAGTGGCTGCAGTTTAGAGAACCTGGGAGCAGGATGTAATGAAACCCTTCTTATTCTTCCCACCTGACATTAACCATTATGAGTCTTATGAAGTTCTTGACACCACCCAGAGAAGTTCAGCTCAGGAGCCTGTGGGGAACCATCCAGCAGTTGTTTTGTAGTCTTGTGATGGTTTGATTTGCCCCTCTGTTCAGCAGACACTGAGTGTAATCCAGAGGTTTTCTTTTGTGTCCCTGTCTTGTCTTGATGTTTGCAGTTCCTTTTATTTCTTAGTGACACAGCGCAAATTCCAAGAAAATAAAGGTTCAAAATCTAAAGGATTTAAAAGGTCCTCAGTCAGGTGTTCACAGGGGGATGGCTGTTAAATGTCACCACCAGGTTTGAAAGGTCAGAGTCTGAGTCAATTTAATATCTTATCAACTGACAGTGGACCTGTGTCTGAACAACTGAATTAAGATGTAATGAGTTTATTATAAGTTCACACATGCCAACATATCAGACGGTGCATTAACAATTGTTTGATTGTTTTAATGTCTGATTTCTACAGGGGGTTGCATCTACTTTCTGTTACTTGACCTCTACTATTTGTTGTTCTAATATTTGGTTTCCTTGCAACCATCCCAGGCTCCATTCTCTGGTATGATGTCTGTCACCTGGAGTGCGATGTGTATCCACTGAGCTATCATCTTGCATTTAATTTTTAACTTGCATTGATATGTATATAACAATTTGTTACCACCATATGCATCTCTCTCACACACACACACACACATTGCTGACACATTACTATGTTTATGCATGAGGAACAGTATATGTATAGTTTATGTTTGCATATCCTGCATTGAATTTTCAACATACCTAATAGTTTAATTTAAGGTGCACTTATTATTATTATTATTGTTTTTATTTTATGCATCTATTTGGCTCATGTAGGTGTCTTTCTGTGGAGGAGTAGATTAATCAACACATTATTAAAAACACGTGTCTGTTCTATATGGTGTATGGTAAACTGTGGGAAGAGAAATCAACACCTCTTTCAGCCATAAAACGCTGAAGTGCACCACTACCCCAGTCTAAACAGCACTAAAAGCATTCCTGTTTCCATCTAGGTGATGTTTAATTCCTCCATAGGTTGGCAGCAGCAGTAGCAAGAGCAGCAGCAGAAATGTTGGCTACAGAAGGATAAGAATTTAGAAGATTTTATCCAAACCTTAAGAGCTTCCTGTGAATAATAAATCCAGAGAGACAGAAGAAAGGAAGGGATTAATACATTTTTTTCTCATGTCGAACAGGAGTTGACGGCTGTTTGGAATATACTTGAATGAATAATTTTTTTGGAGGCTTTAACACCTGGAAAAATGTTCACCTGGACTTATATATAATGTAAATTGTTAACCTCCCCACAAAATAATGACATGATGACTGGATTTGAATACGTCATTAACAGCAGTAGCATTAATTTAAAAGAACCATAACAAACTGATTTGTTTGTGAAAACCAAGTATCATAAAACTCATGGCACCAGCAGCTGTAAGAGTGACAGAGCCCACCTATGTTTTGAATTCAAACAGTAGAGAGTATTTCAGGAAGACATCATGTCATATTTGAACAAACTGCACTGGTCGGTGTATTTATCTGACTCATTATACTGTATACAGTACAGAGCTAACCTGACTCCACATCACGTTACTGATGGTGATGAATATGAGAACTCTCCTCCAATGTCTTTGACAAACTTACAGAAATCATTAGTGTTGAATCAGCTTATAGTTTGATAAATGGATTGCATTTATACATCACTTCTGTCTTATCGACCAATCTAAGAGCTTTATGCTCTTAGTGTCATTCATCCTGTCACAGGTAGATTACCTGCTCTACCTGCTACAGCTGCCTCAACAATATGTTCACTAGAACTGATGAGGTTATTCACACAAGTGTACTTCACATCTGCCTGTCGTACGTTTTCACTCTGAGTGCTGTCTGCTGTCTATGATTTCAGCACCACTTACCTCCTCATCTTCAAACCCTGTCAGATCCCATTCATAGTTCAGTCTCATCTGCCTTCTCTTCCAGTGCTCCATGAACATGGCAGCTTGTAATGAGAGAGAGACAGATGCATCAAATACACAGAAGCACTCAAACACACACATGAATTTATGACTGAACCATATGTAATGGCCAGGTGCATAAGACAGGGGAGACCAACAGCAGTACAACTGAGTGTGGCAGGGATGATATGTCTTTATACGTCCACCTGGATATTTGTGTTACTGTGGTTCCCTCAACAAAAAGCAACTAATGTTGACTGATGAACACTGCTGTGATATCTGAAATCCAAATACAATCACTAATGGTGAAAAGCTAATGTTTGGCTAAAAACATCACTGACAGGAGTCATAAAAGCAATAGTTCAGTTTTTATATATACACTTCTAATTTGAGCTGACACAGTTTCTTCATTTGGAGAACAATGCAAGTTTTTCTGTCGACTTTTTATGCTCACTGATCTTTTTTATCTAACTGGTGCATGACATGTGTGGAAGAGGACGAGGTTGTGCCAACAGACAATCTGGCCTTTAGAATAACGCTACAAGTCAACCAAATATAACAAAGCCATGACTCAATCAATCAGAATACAACTACAAATCAACAAACCAATCAGTGCTCTATGAATACAAACTGAACAGATCAGAATATGGCTACAAATCAAATAACAATAGATAAGAGACTGACATGCAATAATGATTGGTCAGTTGACTTACCCCACAGAGCCATGAATATAGAGAAGAAAACAGTGGCAGGGTTGTCAAACAGGTGACTGGCCCGAGCGGTTCCACAGGCTGTACTAAGTTTCCAGTAGCTGCACACTCTGTCACACAGAGGACACATGGTGATGTTGTTCTTTGGGTGGCAGATCTCCATACTGGAAAACAAGACAAACACACACACACAGGGACAATATATTACATATAGTGCTGATTCTGCTAAAGAATAGACTGTTCCAAACATAACATGACAGAACCTGAGTGTATTTTTTGTTGATTGACATTTTTATTTAATGTTTTTTATTGGGACCTGAGGAGGAGTCCAAAACAGGTGAAGGATGACACTCTATCTGTGCCATAGATTGCACTCAAGCCAACCCCAACTAATGTCTCTCACTCTAAATCATAATAAAGACACTCAGAGAAAACATGAAGCTTTTATTATAATGTGGTAACAGCTCTGAAATTGGTATCTTCCAGATCTGAAGATACTGTATGACTTATATTGGCTGATCGTCCTCCTCAGATGTTAATTTCCCTGGAATGTTTTCCATCAGACAGTCGACTTCCTGGCAGTGTGTATACTCATGGACACAATGGGACTACTCTGTAGTGGACAGACAGGGAGTCTGCTCTGTCTTACTGTGTGGTTGTGTTTGTCATGGTGACACTCTCGTATTAACACTTGTGCCGAGTGTGTGTGGTGTGTGCCTGCACCAGGGGTGGGTGTGAGGGGGTGGATGGGGTTATGTGCCGACAGCTGGTGTCATAATATCCTGTGGGTGATGAGAAGCAGGTAGAGGAAGAAGAGGAGGCCCTCGTTTCTCAACTCATTCATCAAACCTTTCCTTTGCTTCTTCCTCTGGAGTTTGTTCTTCCCTCCTTCCCACTATCTTTTTTCAGTTTTTTTATCCACTTTGATAGTTTGATATCATTCAAATCTCATTGTATGTTTAATTTGAACTATTGTTTGCATAAGTTACTTTGTCCATTATTGATTCTAATCATAATCCTATCCTAACCTACTATTTATCCTGAATAATGCCACTTGAAGAGACACAATATACTAGCTTTTTACTGATGTTTACCAATGTGATGGTTACCTAGTTACCCATTACCATCACTTCAGTTATTATTAACTTTAATATTTTCTAAAATAATAAAATTTGTCCTAAAAAAAGGCAAAATAAAGAACAGATAAAACATGATGATGATCAAGTTGCATGAGTGCATGTGTGTTTACCTTGGTATGTTGTCATCGACTGTTGCACATCCATACAGAAAGACAATCACCCCGACAAGAGAGGCAGGAATCAGCATCTGGGTATAAAGGCCCAACCAGGCGAAGTACAGACCAATCTTCTCCCCAAAATACTTCCTGAACAATACACTCAAAAAATCATTCTGATGTTTCACATAAATCTACCATCTTGCTATTAGTGAGGTGGATTCCTGCATGAAAACAGTGCAGGGGCTGTGGCCATGTTGCTTCAGACACTGGTTACACAATTACTGCATGTTTTGTAATTCATAACAAGGGTTTTACAAATCTCAGGTTATCTGCTTCTGCAGACCGTTACTGTAAAGGAGACATATTATGCATATCTTACTGTCTTTGCTTACCATTGTGTCAGTTTTGAACAACTACAGAGTAGTTCTGCGAGATTTTCAGCTCCAAAAACTCCTTAGTTGTCTCGTACGGAGGTCCAGAAAAAAGCGATTTCAACCTCTATGTAGCCACTTCGTGAAACGCTCCGTTTTGGCTGCTGCCCCCTCCCCTGCTTTCCTCTCACTGGATTGCTCAGTGGAGGCCCACGTGTGCTTTTTACCTTGCGTTGTTAAGGACATACTGGTTGGCTTTACAAACATGAAAAGCTACAAGATGTATCTGTACATGTTGGACTGCGAGACCAAGATTCCTTGCAGTTTGGGCATTCATCCTAATTGGATGGTAAAAGGTTTTGCGCAAATCTTGCAGAGATCTACTTGCTGAGCGTTCAGAGAGACTGGAAAACATGTGAAATCTCATTGGTGCATTACGGCAGGACCCCTATAGCTCATGTTGTGCAACTTTGCAGAGGTTCAGCATCGATGTATGACATTATAACATTGTAAGGATGTTCTAAAACATGGAACAGCATAATATGTCTCCTTTAAAATCACAAAGGAGCACAAAGTACTTACCGCACTAGGCCGATTGGCTGGTACTTGTAGAAGACACTATAGTTTGCCCACTCCTCATACAGAAGCTGAAGAATATAATCAACAATATTTAGTTTCATTACTTACTAGATGTCTCTTGCCTTTCTATTGACATCTTTCTCACTGAGCAGAGTTCCTTTGCCTGTTTTCTAGACAGCAATCTGTGATTAGATCTGCATTAACTGATATTGTTGGCACTTAACTAATATTTATATTATGCTGGTAACTAGATCTCTGTGTTGTGATCATTTTGCTAGACAAGAAAAAGTCTATTTTTACTATACAAGAAATTGTCTAGCAAAACAAACAGAACTGACAAAGAGACTGTGCTGAGACGTGATTATGGAGGATTCCACTCATGCTGAAAAAGAAAACATTTATAGGGTACATGTGAACTACAACATCTGATAAAAGACATAAAATAAACTGACATGATTAGCAGACTCATGTTGCTTTAGTTCCAATGTTAAAGCTGGAGTGGTGGCAGATTATTTTGTGGTCCTAGTGTGGGCTCCACATGAGCACAGTTGTACAACCGTATGAACGCAAAACATGAACATAACTGTCTTACCTTTCTGTCATTGGGTTCTGCTCTTTCATTGATATCTCCCTGGAAGAACAGAGACAAACAGTAGTTAGTACACACCACAGGTCAGGACTTACTCATTTTGAAAAGGATAAATCTACAGTTGTTTTGTGTTGGCATCAGTTCACCTAATATTTTAGTGATGCCAGGTTAACTTCTTAAGTCTATGAACATGTTCTGTAGTATGCCCTATCATGAAGGTATTTGACACTACTCACATCATGAACAGGGTAAGCTGCTGTATAGACACCGCTACCAAGGAGACTTGTAATACCTGCAGACAAAAATGGAGATTCAGGTGTTTATATAGGTTCTGCAGTCGTTGTGATAATTCTGCTGCGTATTCACACACAGTGTTTTTCCTATGAAAAAGATGAGTACCACCCTGACTAAAAAAATTGATGTCACAAAATCAAAGAAAGTAAACCTGCACCCTCCCTGTGAGCTGCTACCTGTTCCACTCACCCATGCTAAACTTGGCCTTGCATTTTGTTCTTTTTAGGACTTCAAAAACCTGAAAGGGAATGAAACACACAAGAACTGATTTTACTTCACCTGGTTGCTGAAGAAAAATTATTCAGGTAAAATTTTTACTGGAATAAAATTGTCCAAAAGCAAATTCCCAAATTTAAAATAATTCAGACATACAGGAATGGAATAAACCCCCTATACAATACCTGCACAACACTATACTATCCACTGTGTCAATATATGCATGCATGTGTTGGATGACTGAAATGTGATGAATGATACCGGTGCTCCACATGACAGGGGTCATTGTGTATGTTGGTGTTGAAGCTTCAGCAGACTTACTATTGAACTCCTGGTTTTACTGTCAAAGAAGTTATCTTTGTCTGAGAGGTCAAACCTGTTGATTCACAAAAACACAAAAGCACACACATTAGTTACTGTTTGTTGCCACTGTTAAGCCGTTTTACCGTCATATATACAGCAATCTATAGCGATACAGATTTTTGAAAAGAACTGAGAAAGTACAAAGTACACATTTTCATTACTTGAGTAAAAGTAAGATCAACCTGTCAAATATTACTCCAATACAAGTGAAAGTTCTTCAGTCAAATTTTTATTTGAGTTAAAGTGCTGGGGCGCTAGAATTTAACTACATTTCATATGGCAGCGCATTATTGGATTGTTCCACATCTACCCAACATAATGATTCTCACACAACCTACTGAACAAAGTGACTGACTGTAAACCTACAG
>OMNW01030838.1:13844-33326 GCA_900303245.1 Selene dorsalis | reverse complement strand
CTGACTGTAAACCTATAGGATAAAAGGTTTGTAGAATATGATACAAAGCATATCGATATGGGCATTTAAACACAACCAACAAAAGGACAGCCATCCTCATGGAAACTTAAGGCTTAACCAGCTCCATCATCAATTTGTCGGACCAAAATAGGCCCTTTTTTCTATCAATTAATCTAATAGCTATTTTATCAACTAGTCTATTACTCTAAATAATAATTTTCCACCTGAAATCTTATTAAAACACTGGCCTTGCCCGGGGATGGTGATGTCCTTATGGCTTTATTTGTCAGCTATAAAAAGCTTCCCAGACTAATGAATAGACATCACTGGCAAATCAAGTTTCATGTGTTTACAGCTGACCTCAGCGGGTCAGACTTAGTTCATGAAGATGCAATATAATTTTTTTGGAAGAGGGAGTGGTTTCAAAAACGTATCAAGAGATGTGGGATTTAGTCTAGTTGGGAATTCTGGTTCAATTTACAAGCAAAGCTGTAGGTAATAAATACTGATGATTCTGAGGGACTGCAGCTCTTTCTGCTAATTGTTCAAAAGAAGCAAAATAATACCAATAATATAATAATACCAATCAAATACCCATCAAATACCCATCCTGAAATTGATCAATACAAGTGAAAGTCGACAGCCTCTAATGCACTGTAAAAGGTAGAAAAATCAAAAGACTGTACACAATCGATCACGCAGTCACTGAGCTTCATCTAGTCTTTGGGCTGGATCAGGTCACCGCACTTCATCAACATCACATGCTACATTTGTCCTATTTACACTTCATGTAGTGCAATGGTATTGTTTTGACTGACCATCTCAACTACAGTGGCCTCCAGCTGGGGTGTGAACGTAGGTGTCCTCCCACCCCTGTATGGCAGTCTTGCAATTGTACAAAAAATGAATGTGCAAAATCTCGGTAATGTAATGTTCTGGATACAGGAGTATTGTAGACTTTCAATGATAAAACAGTACAGTAAAGTAGACTGCAGCTGTTCTCTTGTCTAAATCTCTGGATTATGGTGGACACAGAGAATCTACTGATGTTTGGTTGGACCCTTTGGCCTCCCTCATTGTCATGCCATGCACAAGGACATGGTCTATGACAGTAGCCTGAATGTCATCAGAAATGACCACTCTTTGTCTTCTTGCACTCTGAACTGGCTTATATTGGCTGTCACATCATGAGAAACAAGTGTGATCAGTTTTGAGTCGTTGTGTTTGACAGATGAATGTGTTTTATTTGAGTTTATCTTTTGCCACTTGTTGTTGCCATTATGTGTCATGAGTGCATCACAGTGACAACTGTGTTTTATTACATGAGAATGTGTTTAGAGTTTTGCAAAAGGAACGACTGAGATCTGCAAATAGTGTTTCATAGGTGAAGATAGTTTATAGTTTTGTCAAGAGGATGTTAGATTCAATGAATGAGACAACTGAGCAACTGATTCACACAACAGGAATTAGTGTTTTAGCAATTCAGAAAAAACTGTAAAAGGTTATCTTGGGAGTTTTTCCTCAGTCGATGTGAGGGTCTAAGGGCAGAGGATGTTATCATGATGCTGTGTAAAGCCCTTTGAAACAAACTGTTTGTAAAAACAGCTATACAAATAAAATTGCCTTGCCTTGCCATATATGGAGGAATATAAAGTTAAAGTGTTTCCTAAACTGATTCCAGATTTTCCGAGAAGACTTGACTGTGGTGTTTTCAGTGTTGCCTGGAATTGGACAGGGGAGGGGGGAATGTAAGGGAGTGGCTAGTGAAGTTGGCCGACATGTCACACTTTCCAAATTAAGCTGTTCAGGAGAGGGGTGCATGGTGGTGGAATTGATCCAATACTGTAAGGCTTTTAAATTTAGACACCCAGTAGTAAGACTAGAAATTAGGTAACACCATACCACCCAGTGACTTCGGGCATTGAAAAAAAAAAAATCCTCTGTAGCCTGGGTTGGTGCTTATTCCAGATAAATTCTATAAATTAGTAGATATCTGCCCTCGCCCTGTGTCAGCTGGGATTGGCTATAATTGTGTTACCGCCTTTTGTCAACCAAAGAGGAAAAGGTTAAAGTTTTGCAGTACTTACAGGTGTTGTTTTTCCCTGGAGAAAGTGTGTGATAGATGTTTGACATTCTTTGGTTGATGTTCCTCAACAAGAGGGTGGAGAGGCTCCAGAACTTTACTGACCAGAGAACTGATCTTTCCCACAACACCGCTCAGCTTCTTCACTTCATACACCTAAAAAATCCCAACAAATCATTAACCATCATGTGGCAGTAGGGCAGTGCTACAAAATCAGTCAGATCATGCATCCAGGTGAAGAGATGAAACTATGTAAAGTAATGAGACAAATGGCTGCAGAGCGGTGGCCCTCATCCAGATTTAAAAAGAAACTTGAGTGAGTGCCACTGGGAAATGTATTTAAAGTTGCCAGAATGAGTAGAGTGTTTTGGACAAACATAGCATACCTACATATATAACAAAGTTGGATGATGGACAGATACATTGTTCTCACCTTCTTGGTGGGCATCTTTAACTTCATGAACTCAGCCTCTCGACAGAGAACGCTCCAGGGAGCATGAATCTTTACAAAGCCCAACCCAGGAATCTTGGCCTAAGACACATATATAACACACACACATACATAAAACAATGCAACTTAATAAACAGTGGATGTATAAATGAAAAAAAGGTGTCATTGTCCAGTAAATGTTAAAACCAAAGGTGAACGAGTGGGTCACATGATGTAGAGTTCCCTTATGTTGCATCATTAATACTAATACATCACAAGAAACTATAATATCTCACCACAACATTAGATGTAGAATGATATAATTTACACTGACACTTCACTACCTACTTGTACAACCTTTTATGGTCAATAGTTTTTGTATACTGCTGAAATAAGAATGTTTCTTTTGGTGCTGTCAGACAGCCACCCTCACTGGCTTTATTAGGTACATCTTGCTAGTACCAGATTAGACCCTCTGGCCTTCAGAAATACCTCATAGCGCAGATGGGATTTATGAACTGAGGGGGACTGAGCTCTCAGCAAAGGATTTCAATTCAGTTAGTTATTTTGCATAATTTGGGCTAACTCACTTGCTAGCTAAGCTCAAGTAGTTACTTTTGCAATTTGGGCAAATGGTTTGCACTAAAAAGCCATTGGGGGATTCTTATTTGAAATCATGGCTAAACAACAATGAACATTAGTAAACAAAGGCCTACCTGATCATACGTGATCAGACTGTTATTTGTCTGGTATGCCAATCAACCACCAAAACTTCATGCCAAATTATGTTTTATTTAAACATTTGCCGCCTTACATAGGGACAGTGGGGGGGACTGATTGACGTCACTGTGAATCTGGGGTGGTCATGTCCCCCCTGTCCCTAGTGCCATCTGCGAGCATGCTCATAGCTTAGATTCAACAAGGTGCTGGGAACGTTTCTCAAAGGGTTTTGTCCAAATTGACATGATAGCATCACGCTGTTGCTGCACATCCATGATACAAATCTCCTGTTCCACCAGATCCACAGATGCTCTATTGCACTGAGATCCAGTGACTGTGGAGGCCGTTTGAGTTGAGTCGAGTGTTCCAGAAATCAGTTGGAGATGATTTGAGTGCTGTGAGAAGATGGCACACTGTGGTCATAAAGAGATGGACATGGTCAGCAACAACCATCAAGTAAGTAGTGGCATTTAAACAATGATCATTTGTACTAAGGGACCCAAAGTGTGCCAAGAAAATATCCCTTACATCATTACACTGCTACCACTGAGTTTCTGTGTGTGGCAGAAACTCCTGCTGCAGCATGTTCAGTACTAGCAGTAACAAGATTGAAAGAACTAATAAAAATGAATGAGCTTTGCAGACCATCCCTCCACAATCTTAGCTACAAATAGCATGACCTCAGTTTAACAGAATTTTAATGTGTGTGTGAAGCCGATATCCTCCAGACAACCTAATGCTGAGCTCATAGGTTGCATCAAAACTTGTGGTCACAATTCACCAATTGTCTGTACTACCTGGGGTCATCAATGTGTGTGTGTGTGTATATATATATATATTTATTTATATATGAAAACTTGTTCATATAGATGTGTGTTTTGCAGTGGGTGTTCACATTTGCCTTTGCATTCTGTTTCAGTAGAATAGGAATGAAGACCTTGTATGTGATAGTGCAGGTCAATCATTTCAAGTCACTGCTGTCAAGAGTCATATCTTCTATTTATATGTTGGCATCAGGACATGTACATTGACAGAATATCAGTTTACATTTTACATGTCTGATACACAGATATATCTTAGGTGCAACCCTGGAGAAAATGGATACCTCCCAATTTCTTTTAGTTAAATTCCAATACATCCAGCTGTTTACTTTTGAAAGTAGTGGGACAACGCAAAGGTCAGGTAGGGTGTGGTAGCCACAAACGCAGCACAGACCTATCTACCTACACCACAGCTACGCTGAAGCTTAGGAATAAAAGAATGAGCTACAGCCCTGAATCCTAACTACAGGATCATAAACCTAGTCTATGGGTCCAGAAAAAAACAGACAAACCTTGGACCAGCAGTCCAACACCAAAGACATTTAATTCAAAATAATATTGAGCAGACAGAAAAAATGTATATCCTGAATGTTTATAGGTTAGGGTTAGGGTAAACTGTTTTCACATTTAACTGCTTGGTAAGCATAGCATAGCACAGACTGTGAGTGCTACGTCCATATTAATGTGCAGAGTGTAAGAGCGTGTTGACACACGTCAAGTGCCACCCCTGCCACTAACAGGAAGTGTTACACTGCTGCAGCCCATCTGAACCCTGTTGCTGTCCAACTTGAGCCAGAGCCAGATGGTTTTCTGTTGTCTGTCTCTGTCTCATGGACACATCTCAATTAAGAGAAAGTTTGGCACCAACATTCATATTCACCTCAAGGGAATCCCGTCAAATTTGGCCGAAATATTTACTAGGACTCAATGACAAACTGAGTATATTTTGGTGGTAAGAGGTCAAGGTCACAGTGACCTCACGTAACACTTTTTTGTAACCTAAAATTAGTGGTGGAGTCCATCTTTTCAGTGCAGATGAGTGTCATATTGCTTCTTGGAGGCTGGTCACTCCTGGGGAAATGGATGTGTGACAGAATACACACAAAATACAGACACAAATAGAGGGTGTGACAGCATGAATGGATGTAAACTCACGTCTTCATCTTTTTCTAGCTCCAGCCCCATGTCTCTCAGTTTCCCCTCAAACTCCTCCCTCCTGAACGCCTTGTGATCCTCCTGGCCATTGAAGTGTTCCCCCATAGATCCCAGCTCCATGTCCACCACCGGCGATGATGACTGGGACAAAGAATCTCTCGGCCCTCGTGGCTGGTTGTGGGGGACCCGCCGTAGGCTGCGGGCGAAAGCATTGTCAATCAGCAGGTGTGTTGACTGTCGACAGGAGCGGCTCCCTCCTGGCTTCTTCATATGGTAGGTGAGGACGTAGTCCACACGCCGCTGACCATCCTGGAAATAGAGGCCGTGGCGGCAGCGGGTGTTTTCTTCTGGGCTCAAAGCCTTCAGCAGCTGATGGTGTGTACATGGGGACAGACAAGGAGGAGAGAGGGTTTAGGATGCAGTCACAGCATGTAGAGGAACACGTATTTGTTGATTTCAGCTGCTCTGTTTCTCTCATGTTTGAGTGGTTTTTTGTTGAGGTTGTGCCGACATGTAGATTAGATAATCTGCTCTGAACGGACACAACAGCAATGACTTTTCTCAGCATCTCATTCTTCTTTTAGTAAAGAGTAAAAGAGTAGAGTAAAAGTTGTGTAAAATACATTTAACTTGTGTTTTCTGGTTTGTTTTCTGGGGTTGTTCCAAAAAACAGGTTTAGTGAAAACTCTGAGTTTCTCAACCCCAAATTGAGGTTTTCTGCTCCAGAGACTGAAATTACTGTGAATCAGTTGCCGTGTGCCAGTTCATTGAAGAAAACCTTTCTTCAATGAACTGAGTGGTTTTATTTTATAAATGTACACTGGGAGAACATACTGACAGTTGAATCACTGATTCAGGTCCCATCTATCTATCTATCTATCTATCTATCTATCTATCTATCTATCTATCTATCTATCTATCTATCTATCTATCTATCTATCTATCTATCTATCTATCTATCTAATGTTTACCAATGGCTGGCGTAGTCTCATCCACTGCTTAGTCACTGTACCCCAAGGCTTAATTCTGGGTTCAATTTTATTTTTCATTTATATGTTGTCTCCTCTCTGCGACATCCCCTGCAAATACAATGTACAGTTTCACTGCTACGCTGATGACGCACAACTCTATCTACTTATCAGACCTAATGAAGAGTCTGACATAGCAGGCCTGAATGATTATCTCACTGAAATAAAACACTTGATATCATATTACAACTGAACCACAGACATCTGAGGTCATTGTACTTGGACCCCACACGAAAAGAACAAATCAAAGAAATTGTTGGTGAATTGACAAAATAAACCAAGTTCTTAGTCAAAAGTCTTTGAGTAATCTTTGATCAGGATTTGTGTTTGAAACCAACATAAATCAGTCCAAAAATGTATACCCATCACCCTGTTCTAAGCATGTCTACACTGTCTGCCCAATTATTTTAGGATTTATTTTTAATTAATTTATTGTAATTACTTTTAAGGCCAGGCTTGGGCTGATCTCTCCCCATGGGTCAAGTTATTACAAGGTCTTAGTTGAAAAACTAAGTTGAGACAGGGCCTTTGCTGTCATGACTCCTACATTTTCAAACAATCTAATAGAATGAATATAGACTAACTAAGTGTTATCATTTATATGAATTAGGTTTGTACACTTGAAAATTACCTCAGTTGCAATTACAGCCTTAACAATGACCAATAAAATAAACCAACACCTCCCAAACAGAGTCACTGAACATCTGTGTTATCATTAGTGTATCTAATGTCAATTAGAAAATAAATTAGAAAAGAAAAACAAGGACACTATGCTATGAATGAAATTTATTAAAAGTTTATCCAATATACAGTGATGAAAATGGTGATTTCTTCAAAAATAAATGATCACAGATTGCTTTAAAAGACACATTCTGGTGCTAGCTGTCCTAAATAGGTTTGTCTCACTTTGTTCATCAGAGGACAACAGTGAGTCACTGTAGCACCACAGACTATCACTTACAAATAGAACTTGAGGAACTGGTGAAACTGAAGAAATCTCGCCCGAGCTCCTCATGCAGTGACAGAGAGTGACGCAATGACCTTAATTTTCTCAACTGCTGTCGAACCATCCAACGTTCATAAGCTGCAAGAAGAAAAGGAAGCACATATTACTGCTTACATACAGTAACAGCATTATACCCAGTTGAAACTATTATGAGGGTTTTGCAGAAAATTCAATAACACAGATTTAAAATGCTGCACATGCCTTCTTACAAGCTGAAGCCATGGCACAAGTTGAAAACCTTTACCAAATGAAACAATGATGTAGATGTCTAACTTAACTTACTTACTATGCCACGAGAAGGTAACATGTTTAAATAGCTGAGAGATGAATTCACCTGGCCACAACACCGCAGGACTCTTCAGTGGTCATTTTGATACTGTCATATGACAATACATTTTTGATAAGATTTCAAACTGGCTTCCAAGTTTTGTTAACACTCAGTGATATCTGATGTGATGATTTAAATATCAGAAGATAAAAATGTTATTGTTATACAGTGGGTGTGTCTGCAAAGGCCATACCAGGTTTTCCCTGGCCAAAGTTTTGCCTAAATTTGGAGAACTATTTCATCCATTTACCAATAATCTAGCATGGCATACTTTATGGTTTTCTTAGATCTTCTAGTTTACACTCTATTTTCACTCAGGGGTAAAAACTGAGCCAGCGAACGCTGGTGGAATTTATGAGGTCAACTGGTCCTTCAGAGGGTGTAGTGGGCTCCACTCGCCTTTCTGCACTATATATAACATTAGTTCACAGCCACCAGGCTGTGGTGCAAGCTTGCTAACTTTACTGTTTACCACATATGCAGACCATATTTATCAAAAAGGATCAGATGCAACATAAATCATTTTCTTTTTAGTGTTATAGTGTTTTAGCGGATGTGGCTTACCTTTTCTGAGAGCCCCCTTGGTGCTTCACTTGTCCTGCCCTCCTGCTGCAGCACTACCAGTTCGTGTTGTTTGTTCGTGATGTCCACCTGTTACACCCGTCACAGAATGGGCAGTAAACCACTCAAAAATAATCACGAGAGCGAAGTTTTCTTTGGCATGAGTTATTCCAAATAATAGGATCTACTGCAGTTTTCCCTCAGGTGATTTGGGCAGAGACAAATAATTCAATACTTTCAAGCATTTTAACTCTTCTTTTTAACATAATATTACTATGATAACTTTTACCTTGTCCCATGCCTATTTTTTAAATGGAGAGATATTTTAAGAACATTTATTGAGCAAAACTTCAGTAGAAAAAATGCTAAACTTTTCTGCAAGTCACTTTCTGTAACTTGACAGAAAGTAATTAAACTGCAACTAAAAAATATGTATTTGTTTAAGTAGAGTCAGTGAGTAATGGGTAATAAGAGGTGAAGGGTCTTGGTAAGAGAGGTGACCAGTTGTACTGACCAAAATGATCATAGAACTATCACAGTATTGTTAAAAAAAAAAAAAAAAAAGCAATAAAACATGCCTGCAGCATGCCACAGTCACAGCAGACTGGTCCCCTGCTCAGCACGGTGCTGTTCGACTGTTACATTGCTTTCAGGGATAACAGTTTTAAAAACACACTCCCACTGGTGCTCACACAGAGGCTCAGCAGCTACAGTGCCTTTTTCTCTCTTGCCTCGGTGTGTGCACTGTGTGGTTGTCACATCACTTTGAACTTAAAGGCAAACTCATCCGGTAATGTAAAAGGAGTCAATCACATTTTTAACCATCCATTTGTATCCATTAATTTCAGTGGAAAAGGCATTAGAAAGGCAAAAAATCTGTCCTGCCACTGCCTTCCCAGTGTTTTGACTGACACAGAACAAACCCACACATGCATTGCAGAGAGTGTTGATGGTTGATACTGTCCGAAGCTTAAGGTGGGTCAAATTAACCACTGTGATAATCCATGGTAATAATAATAAGTAAAACTGAAAGAGTGATGTAAATTGTCAGGCATGTCTATCATGATGTAGCATGAAACCACTAACAGTTTCTCCTTTAATTGTAGTATATACTTTAAAACATTGTGACAGTCATCATGGGATGGGGTTAAGGTAGCAGCTATGATTTCTGTGGAAGTCTACACTCCCACCAGACCTCCTGTACAAGGGCCTGAGGCCCCTCATGAACCTGATGGACTGGGCTGAAGATTAACATTGGAGGTAAATCCTAAAGTGTGAATTGTATTAAATTGATTGAAAATTATTCATAAGGTATTTGGCTGTAAAAGCCCCATCGCTCTCTATGCTTGTGAGCCGACTTCTTAATTGTCATCTACAGACAGAGACTGCACCTTTATTTCTTTAATGACTATGACTGGGGAAGCCAGTTCAGCACAGCAGAGTAAATAACACTCATCCCTGACTTGGTCAAGCTGAAGTTTAAACAAACAGAGCTCTGGCTCCAGATGCAGCTATGCAGCAATCTGTCAGTTGTTGGCTGGCTTGTTGTGTGTGAACGCAGTTGCACAATTCATGTTTGGCACAGTGCCCCATTTTTCCGGGTCTTACTCCTTGGTGGGGAGCTCTATGACTTCTGTGTGTGTGTGTGTGTGTGTAAAATATTATGTAAAGGTCAGGTGGCTCCAGCTGTTCCTTGTGTGTGTCAGAGGTACTTGATTTTAAATATTCTGTTGCTCGTCTCAGTTTCAGTTTGGAACTAAAGGTTGTAAACATTAACAAGACCACACTTAAAACAACATCAAGTAATCTGTGTGTAATCACAGAACTTTATATTGAAGGGAGCGTCTGACAGAAGTGTCACTGGTTGCAGGGATTCCCCTGAATGCCACTGCTGAAACATGACAACTGATTTTGTTACAAGCAGAGGAGGAGGAGGGGGGGATCAATGGGAAACAGAAATTTATATGAAGTAAACAACATTTAGAAGTGACACATACTCACAAATATTTTTTCATGTTTTTATCCCATGATAATAAAGCTCAGAACCCTGAGATGAATAGATATTATCAGGGGAAATGAGTTTGTCCTGTTGTCTCTCGATAAAAAGCTTGTTTTTCTCACTTTAATAACTTTGTTGGTTAGAGCGCAGACGTGCAGCTCAGGATGCAGATGGCCTTCCAGTGCTGCAAACTGAAAATGACGTATTGATCAAAGCATCAGGGAATATTTCAAAGAAGAGCAGAAATCACACTGTGTTTTTTTTTTTTTAAATACAAGAACATTTTCAGTACAAAAGTACAAAAACTTCTCCTCATATTATTGTGTTATCTCAGGGTAACAAGCTTTGTTATCTTAATGGGACAAAATAATATTTGTGAGCATGTCCTTTCTCACTTTCCATAGAGTACCACAGCCTCTGCTGCTCTGCTGACTCACTGAATAAGGCTGAGTATTATACTACTACTGTATTTTATTATACCCATGAGATACAAGCTTTACTATAAAATGTTTTCTTTATCTGACGGAAGGTCGGAAGACGAAGGGAAGTCAAAGGCTTTAGAGTATGTGAACACAAATACTAACAGTGTATAGCAGACAGTTATAATTTCATCAAAGAGTAAGATTATAGATCAAATAACCCTAACCCACACAACCTGTTGAATCCAGTCCACATGTATATCACATGTAGCGGTGTTGTTTAAAATGAACAAACAAAAACATGGGTGAGCAGGCAGACGTGGTGCTCAGGTCAGAGGACCAGGACACTGATCACACACCTGCAGCGCAAATAGCAGACACCACAGTCAGATATTTAGCAACTCTAATGATATCTGTGTATTCATGCACGCCAAAAATAGTGACTTCTTTTTGCACCGCACCAGCATCTAATGTCAAGTCAGTCAGCAGGAGCCAGTTTTTGTATTACAGTAAAGCACATCTACCGCAAGATGGATTTCTCTGAACAGAGCGTGATCATAAAACTCCAGGACAGCTGTTTGTGAGGTCAGGAAATGCTCAGAGAAATGTAACAGTCAACATCTACTGACAGCTGGGCAGCTCTCCTGGCTGAGGATGAACCTCTGATATGAGTTAAAAGTTTTCCCACAGCGTAGAAATTAAAAAAACATGTATGAACCTCTGCACATGTTAGGATCAAATCTGTGTGTGCAGATGTTTCAGAAGAAGAACTGGCTCCAAAATCAGATGCTGTGTTGAGGAAGTTCCTGTTGTTTGTGTGTTCATGTTGTGTGTTTATCACACCAGTCACAGGCAGAAAACTCCATGTTTTGAAAGATCTAACTCATGTTTTAGGATTAATTTTATTGATAATTTCCCCAAATATCAGTCTGGCATGTTTGTTATTTTTGAGACTTTCTAAATAAAGTTCAGTGTGTTTATCGCTGAACCTCAATAATTTGCTTCCACTGACACATCAGTGAGTTGAAAGAGTTTTAAACGTGATGTGAAATTAAATCTTAGCTTAAAAAATGAGCTACACATTTTACACATTGTTATTTTTTGTTCACATTGTAACTATACCAATTCACAAAATAGTTCCTACAACAGGTTTCTGTGGACAGTCCTCACTGTGACTGAAGTCATTCATAGCTCTGTCAGTTATTACAGTGTCGGTGTGCCGAGCTGGAGGTCCTCACCTTTAACTTGCCGTGGAAGATCACATCTCGTAGAAAATGCGGTGTCTGCTGCACAGACCTGGAGGCTGGAGACAGGTTGGCTTCCACCTCTGCTTCCTCTGTCATTGTCCGGCTGCAGCGGTTTGAGAGCAGAGATAGGGTGATGTAGTGAGGAGTTGCAAGCAGAATAGTCCAGTTTGTGCCTCTTCCTCCCTCTACATCTGTGTCTCCTGTTTGAAATGTCTCCTTATATCACAGAGTTTGGTTTGAAGGAACTCCTCCCCTGCCTCGGCACTTATTTTCCTCTGACTTGCCACTCTTCTCTCGTCTGCCTTTAAAGTTGAGTGAAGCTCTGTTTCTGTCTGAGTGTGGAGCGGCTGAAATCAAACTGCAGCAGTCGTGTTACTTGAGAAGCAGTCTGTCCGCCAAGATCTAAACTTAGACAACGATATAACTCTGATAAACACAAGGTGCCCTCCCTCACTCTGCCTCTGTTCAGTTGTAATCACTATAAGATCAACCAGCCCAATACACACCCAACATCTCTCTCCCCCTCCCTCTCTCTTTCTCACACTGGCAGTAGCTGTTAATCACTGCAAGGTCAGATGATGCATGACATGTAAGAGAAATTACAACATGAAGACATGCACAGGTCAATAGATGCTTTGTGTGTGTGTGTGTGTGTGTGTGTGTGTGTGTGTGTGTGTACACTGTGTTGGTCAGTGTTACATGACATAAAGCTGTAGACTGAATGAATTAACAGTCAGCACTGAGCTCCTTTTGACTCAGTGACAGACAACAGCAGTGGTAATACAGGAAGTAGTAGTAATCCTGTTGCCGTGGACTCCCTGTAGACCACATCACACCTGGACCAGCCCAGAGTCAGGACAAGACTACTTTTGTTGGACCTCTACCACTTACTGTGTCCTAATGTTCAACATATCTGTGACTCTTTCCCCTATAAAAAACAAGCCCATAGGTTATTATGATCTATAGTGCGTTCTGTTGTTGTTGTTGTGTGTGGTGGTCGAAGCAACTATGATGATGTAGTACAAGACAAAGTCCTTGTCAGGTGGATGAGAGAATATGAAACAGGAGAGTGGTGTTTTATTCCCATGTGAAAATAGCAGTACATGTTGTGTCAATTATCCCTGCCCATACATTGTTATTAATGTAGCCATGACAACAGAAATTGTATAATGGTGAGGAAATACTTAAAATGAACCTTAACCTCACCAAGCCATTACCATTAGTAACCTCTGTAACAAAGGTAGGTAGCCCTTGTGTTGAACTGTTTCATTATAGAGTGGAGAAAATTAATATTTATTTCCCTTCATCAAATGTTAATTAATTTATAGCCTTTATATGATGAGATTATTTCTGGATTTTTCTTGTTGATACTCTGTCTCTCTGTTAAAATAAATGGACCATAAAAACTATAAACCACTCATTTGTGTTTTTGGGGGGGCAGACTTACAAAATCAGCAGGAGATCAAATACTTATTTTCCCCACTGTATGTTATATGTAACCCTAACCCCATATGTAAAACACAGGCAAAAATGTGTGGCACTATTTTGGTTTTTCCCCCAAATTAGACCATTTTCTACAACAAATGTTGCCTTGTGTGTGCGACGTCTAAAAAGCGCAGAACAAATACATGAATAATGTTACATTGCTACATTAATAAGATTTCTGTTAATAGCACATAAAATAGGTGTCATCAGGCTTCACCTGAAGATGACACATCATGTTCTGCTGTCACCTTTGTTCCTGTCATAATGACTGTGATATACTTACTACCACTAGATGTCATTTCACATCAGAACTATGGATCATAATAAACTAATGCACAGACAAACTATGGGCTTGTTTTTACAGTTTGAAGATGACTTCCAGCTGGTCACCATAGTCCCTGACCAATCAAACATGAAGTGGTCCAGCAGCTTTCTTGACTCTACATATACAGTATTACATATTCAGCTAACTGATTTTAACTGCAGTGATGATGCTGGTGTGCACACAAGTGTTCAAGAGGGTATTCACCTCTGTGTCTGAACACTATGTTCCACTGGTCCTGTATGTTTCATGGACTATGTTCTGCAGTCTTCATGGTTACACTGTCATTCTCTCCAGGAACAACATGTTTGCCAGTATTCATGAATAGCTTTGGACTGACCATTTATTTTTAACTGTGGGAGTGTATTAGTGGCATGAATGTGGCTTGCCTGCACACTGGGTTGTTGACTCTGATTCATAAAAGGAAATTAGCCCACAACAATGTGTATAAGCGGTTTTAGAAATCTGATTAGGTTTTTTATATACACTACTTTGACCTGAACAGTTTTTAAATCAAACCAGAGGACAGCAAAACCATCTGAGGAAGTCTTGGTAGAACAACTGCATGGATAACCCTGACCCTAAATTGATATTGAATTCATGAACTGTTTTCTTTTACCAGAAAAATGCTCTATTATCTATATGATCAGTTGCGTAGTGAACGCACCGAGACGTTATCTAAGACACATTCTTTTTTACTGAGGGAACACGTCACATTGCTTTCGTAGATAACACTCAGGGATATAGACTAAATACGGTTTGGGTAATTGACTCCATTGCTGTTAGTGTTGGCTTTTAAAGTGGAGCTCAGAAAACCTGTGACATTTTTCCTCAAGCATTATAAAAATTGGCCAAAACACGAGGCTCGAAGTGAATTCTGTGTCGACTTTCCTGTGTGAAGCCCTTCCAGGAAACTGTTCTTTCTTCCACGATTGTTTACTTTTTGAGAGCTAGGATCCAGAAACTTTCTGTACAACCTCTCATTCCTGACACTTCAATCCCACAAGCTTATGTAACACAGCGGCAACATCCGCACTCAAGTGTATTTTTAGATTTTAAGAGTTAAAAAATATACAGAGAATCAAGCAAAGGAAAGCAGGGACCTTGTAGAGCACAGGCTCCCAGGGGAGATCATGTGTCTGACTCGATGCTGGGAGCAAGATGTTTTGGTCAAAGGTCAGTTCTCACAGGAAATAGAAGGAAGTGGTGTTTGTGTTCACATACTGTAACTCAGCTGCTCAATAAAACGGCCTAAACTTTATGTAGATCAATCAAATAAAGCTCTGAGTGATTGTGATCTTTGGACAGCTCTTCAGTGGTTGAGTGTTTACACAGGGGAACCTCACAGAAGAGGCTTTCAACAAGGCTGATTACAAAAACAATTATCCACCACTTCACAAATTGGCTCACAAAAAACGGAGCTGCTACTGAGGAACCGGATAATTAACTTTGCTTATTGATGAGTAGACGCTGAGGACTGTACAGGAAATGATGATGAGCTGTAAGAGAACAGAAAGGGAGCTGTTTCTGTGTATTGATGAAGTTCATAGATAATTTTGAATAAACAAACAAAGACAAGTAAGAAAAATCTTTTACAGTTGTGATGGAGAGCTTTGTTTCCGAGGTTCAGCTTTGATCAAATTGTATATTTGTCTCCAGGCTTTAGAACCACTTCAAATGGCCTGGTGGAGCACAGTGCTTTTCTTTGACTACCTCAGTTATTTTTGATTTTATGGAAACTTTTAGGACCTTATTTTAGGGGTTAATAGAGACCGATGTTCTCTGGATCATAGGGCTCCAGATTTTTCATAGAACCTGAAATGACAACACAAAAAAGCGATGACTCGGTGAGTTACGGTCATCACTCACATACAAATACCCTCAAACTGTTATAATAGTTTGTGATGAGCCGATCACTGTGAACTGGGTGACATGATGACTCTGTTGTAAGAACAGTCTCCTGTCACCTTTCAGAGCTCAGGATCAGTGCTCTAAAGAGCAGCAAGGATATCTCGCAAAAACTCCTCAATCTATGCTGGAGGCCGCCCAGTTCAGCTCCCTGATCTTAAACAAGAAAAGAAAGGCGGCCACAGTCCAGCAGAGAAACAGACAAATCATAGATGCAGACTATGTAAAGATGCCCCTGAGACAGTGTAGTACAAAATAGCAAATAAACTGGGTCAGAGCACACTGAGAGGCGGTCTGGCATCAGCCACAAACCATTAAAGAAGTTCATAGTGAATCCATGCAGAGTTATGGACCCGACGTTGACACTTTGTTACTCTTCCCACCATTAAACTATTAAATTGTTCGGGAGACAGAGACTGAAGGACCCCCCTCTCACAAACAGACCAGCTTTTTTCACGTCACAGAGATGTACAACCAGATAATGGGTCAACTGCTCAGCTCCGGAGGGTTAACCAATGGACACCAGGCAAATTGGAGAAAACAAACACAATCTAAATTTTGTAGAAATAAGACTTTATATATTGATTTTAGACTTAGATTTATTAGATATAATAAATATAACATCCAAATGGACTGTGATTCTCATTAAGATGTGAATCCTGAACTCTCTGTCCTCCAAACATACAAACATAAACGAGTCTCCCCTTCTCCCTCTTTAGATAACAGAGTCATAAACCATGGCCTACATCCCATTCCTGAGTGGTGACCAGCAGAGCACTCCACATATGTGTCGTTCTCTGAAGCCAGATTTCTATCATCAAGAATGGCTGAAACATCTACAACAAATATTGTTCCTCTCTGTCATTATGAGTGCCATTAGGCTTATATGTTATTTCATTTTATATTTGAAGACATGTGCCAGTTTCACAGGTAGAAATCTAAATTAGTTCCATGCAAAATTTCTCTCTTAAGTTGAAACAAAGGAGAACACGGACATCACCCTGACATGTGTGCAGCCCCCGGAGAATCAAACTGTTGTGATCATGTAACACTATGTGCTTCTTAGCCAAAGTGCTTTGAGATGCTATTATCAAGGCCCTTTCCTAAGCCAAGGCTCTCAGCCACACACATCACAGCAGTGCTCTAATCTCTCTGCTCTTGGCTGCAGCTCTTGACATCTTGCTGTACTGGTCATGTTTGTACTTCATCATTATGTCCATGTTTTTTTTTTTCCCTTTCTTTGCCACATGCTCCCAGGAACCTTGTCATTATCACCAGGTGCAATCTTTTCTTTTATCCACCAATGTGGAAGAAGTGGATCAGAGTAAACTTTTAATGACTATCACGACTTTTGACAATACCAGAATCACCAAACTAATGCTTGTGCCCTCCAAAGTTATCCAGAGTTTTTAATGAACCTGCAAGAGAGGGGGTCAGATCACCTGACCTGCCCACACCTGCATACACTGAAGCCTCCAACAAAATCAAGAGTTCCCAACACAGTCTACTGGAAAAGTGCAGAGCTGCTGTCCTTAACGTGTGTGTGTAACAGCTATGCATGTCAATACAACACAGACAGTACAGAGGATGCTACTGGGTTGTTGCGTTGCTAAAACCGTGTCAGTGAGGAGGAGGCTGATGAAAGCGGGTCTTTACTGACAGTCTGCGGCCGCGCGCTGCCATTACAGCTACCAGCAGCACATCATAAACAAGTCGACGTCACTTCCGCTTTCAGGTTGACAGCAAAACAGGAGAAGAAAAGAGGAATAAAAACATCCAGTGTTGGAGCATTTGTCAAACCCCGCGGTCAGAGGATGAAGGTAAGAGGGAGCAGGTGGGCAGACCTCCTGCCTCGTGACGACACCTGACAGATGCTGCTGCTCCGCACTGACACCGCTGATATTCACTGACGTTACAGCCCGTCACAACAAAACTCACTGATGTCGCTGTGTTATTGATATCGATTTTTTTTCTTTTCTTTTCTGATTTGCTTCTTTCTGGTTTTGTTAAGTTTTGTTTGTTTGTTTGTGTGTGTGTGTGTATGTGTGTGTCTGTGGACACAGACGCTTTTCACCCTCTGTCCTCTCTGTAAGAATTTCTGTTTATTTTAGAGAGATCAAACTGCCTCCGAGCTCACAGTGTCTGCAGAGAGGCTGAGGAAAGTGATGCTGGAACATGGTGCGGCTCATACAGCACAGTCACAGATATAAGCAGCTGACGTCGCTTCATTGGATGCAACTCCTATAATAACCACTCGAGCAAACCCTTATAATATAACCACGATAATATTCAAAAGAACTATGTGGTGAGAAATTCGTGAATATTGTCTGCTGTCTAATTCGTATGTTCCTCTCAGTGACATATTATGTGAAAAAAAACTATTTTTGTTTAGTAATTTGAAAGAATTCACTTTTTCCACACAGGTCAGATGGTGATAACAAAGCTTGGACACCCCTGAACAAAATACAGATTTGTATAGCCTACGTTGAAGGGAAAATAGTGAAAACAATACTTGCAGCAAACTGACATTTAAAAATGTGACTCTGGTTAAATGTTACTCATCAGTAACCATGGTAACCACGGTACTGATTAAGATCAGAAACCATGTTAATGTTCAGTATCTACTTCTGACCAGAGATGCTTATATCCTGTTTCTTCTTTACTAATATTCCTCGCTGCCACCTGGACTAAAGTACTGATCAGGCCACACAGAGAACCAGTCTAATACCAAAAAAAAGAATGAAAAAAGTCAATGGTTGTATATGGATGTGATATGATTGCTGTCTAACATGTACTCATCTTATTTCTCTGATAGTCAGGCAGCTTTGTTCATGACATTCCATCAGATTTGCTTTCAAAAGCAGCCGTCTGTACTTCCCTGCCATTTCCTCCCCTCTCTCTCTGTTCATTCACTCGCTCCTGTTCCTCTCCTGTTGCTCTCAGGACAGTCATCAGTCCGGAGAGAAACACTTAGTACTAAATGAAGTTTCAAGGCTGAAGTGTGTTGATGTTATAACATCAAACATAGCAGAGTTTATGGAAAAGTAAACGGCAGCTTCTCTTTCAAGAAACAGTGGCACTTTAAATAATTCAGTACAGTTTGTAATATTAATAGTTCATGTTGTATTTCAGGTGCCAACTTTGCAGCAGGAGGTGGAGGAGGAGAAACACTCATCTCCTGTGGACTCCAACAACCAGAACAGCTGTGAGGACAGAGACCAGGAGGAAGTTTCCCCCTACCCACAAGAGGAAGACTCACCTGGTGAGGAGTCACATCTTCCGGTTCCTGTGGCCCGTTTCTCAGAGATATTTTAGATCAATCTGTCAATGAAACAAACAAGAAAACAATGACATTTTGCAGTTTCAACATTTGATATGTTGTCTTTGGTTATTTATTTAATTTTATTTTTTCAAATCTTCTCATTCTGTTTGTTTTTACACTGTGTGCCATCTTATATATATATATATCCTCACCTGTTTCAGGCTAATGCCCCTGCGGAACATTAATTGTTTTGTGCCATTATTTAATATTATTATCTTTAATATTCACATGTCATGAATTTATGATATCCATACATTGATGAACAATGGCTGCCCAGCATAACAGTGCTCCACATTTGAGTGAAAGTAGAGTTCCTAAATATCCAGAAGGTCACAGGTCAACTTCCTGGTGACTTAATGTTCTGCAAAAACACTGTGCACGCTCAGGAAAGAAACACTGTGACCTCTTGTCCTGTAACCTGGCTGTTTGGCTCAAGAATAACCATGAGGCAGGAATTCTAGTTTTCACCTAAATTCAGCTCTGACTCTATTTGTCTCAGTGTCTGTCAATGTCAAATGTTGATCTCTCTGTCTCAGACACAGATAAGGACCACCCCAGACCAGAGGGCGGAGTCATGTGGAGAGTGGGCGGCGGCCTGTTCAGCATGACACGAAACGTTGTTGGTGCAACCCTTGGGAGTGTTGCATG